>ML179486.1:0-84713 GCA_004369135.1 Dendrothele bispora CBS 962.96
TGTTTGATAAATCAAGCGTTGCGTTCTTGAGAACCTATTTTGATCAGTGTCGGATTTTATTTAAAATCAGACCTTGTGATTTAGTTGAAGAATCAATCCGTTTCGAAGGAATCAGAGTTTATTTCGATATACTCTACCTTGTCAGTACACTCTAAAGTTACTTGATAAAGGATCCTATCTCCGAACCCCCCGAACTAACATACGTTGGTTTAACTTGCTTGACATAACTAGCCTTTGTGTTGTTTGTGTTGTGTGGTTGTGTGTGTGTTTTTGCGCCCATAGCTGCTAGTGTCCTCTTAGCGAGTTTCCCCTGCGTTTTACCGCACGCACGAGAGTGTGTCTAGCAATCTTGACGCTCTTTATCTTTGGCCTGGAAGACAACGTTGTTGATCAATACTGACTCGGCTGGTTGTAGCACCCATGTCAAATCCTTTCGTCGACACCGAAGCCCAAGTAGACGATGACGACGACTTCCAAGATGATCCGCTTTTCTTACCCGGCAGTGATGACGAGGAAGACAGTAACGGTGATCTTAGGGGAACGGGAGTGCAACTGGCAGACGAGGGAAAAGAAGAAGATGAGGAACTTTACTACGATCTGGATGGTACGATGCCTTTGTAAACAGGCATTAATCCAGGTCCTAATACTTCCTTTTCAGATCTGTGGCAAAACAAGGACCTGCAGGAACAGGAACAGAAAGACAACATGGATGCGACGTTTACAGACTATCTCATGGAGCGCTACGTTCAGAGAACGTCTTTCTCGCCTCCACGCGAACATCACGACGACACTCTTTCGAACGCTGCCCTGAGAACAGTCCTGTTGTCCAGCGAGCGGGGCAAGGACTGTTTTTGGAGGGTGAAATGCAAACCCGGTCGCGAAACGGAGCTGGTATTCGACCTAATGCTCCGGGAGCAAGAAAAGCAAACAACCGTTTCGAGTCGCGTCATTACTCCTGCGCCAGTATCGGAGACTACAACTAATCACTCCAATACGAATACCGAAATGGGCCCTTCTACTTTGACTACCGAATCAGCAGAGGAGAAAGCCTTCAATATTGTATGTCAATACGCTACAGATCCCAGCGGCAGCATCCCTGCTACTCATGCTGAGTTGCAGCGGGTACTTGGTCCACGATATAGCTCAGTTTGGGAACAAGCGCTGAACGCTGCGACTCTCAGCGATCCCGAAGAGGACCCTCTAGATGCACTGAAACGAGTCACTGATATGAAACCCCACTTAGTCCCATGCGCATCCACCGCGAGCCCCGCTGCCCCTTCCGAGACCATCCACGCTTCCATCTCTGAATCCTCTTCAAGTCCAGTGCTAACGCTTGCGTTAAAGTCAAATGAACCTGAACCACTCCCTCGTCCGTCCCTCAAATCAGCCTTCTCAGTCCCGACAGTGGCCGGCTTCATCTATCTCGAGGCTGAGTTAGGTCTGCACCCGCAAGACTCTGACTTGATAGACTCCTTACGAGATAACAAGTTGGTGATAAAGCGACAGGAACCATTCCACGATTTAAAAACTGTTCGTCAAACCCGACGCCGAGCGCAAGTTTGGCTGGAGAAGGTGCCTTGCGAGGAAGTTGCAGTGCTGCTCGACACACGAGCACCCTCCATTCCAATGTACTCGTGGATCAAATTTAGGCGAGGCACTTATAAAGACGACGTTGGACTTGTGGTGTGCCGAGAAACCTCTGCTGCTCAACGCAGACTAGCCGTACTACTAGTTCCTCGTCTAACGCGTCCAACCATTCGCCGCTCTCCCACCCCAGACTCTGATGCTAAACACAATCACAATGAGTCTCAGACGAAGAAACGAAAGCGTGGACAAGGACGCCCGTCTCAAGTTTTATTCCGTGCCGAGGATCACTCTTGGGCTGACGTGTCAACACACCAAGAACACCATTTTGTTCACAAGGCGCAGGAGTATGAATACGGACTTTTAAAAAAGTATGTCGATTACAACTCAGTAACCCCGATAGAGGTCGCCATCGATGACAACACACGTCGGCTCTTCAGAGCCAGTGGACATCCAATACTGCGGAGTATCTCTTTCCCTGTTGCCGCGGACTGGACTTTTTTCTACGAGGAGAAAGTTTACGTTCTATGCCACGATAAACTCACCCAGGCGCAAATCAACAATCCCGATCTTCCTCGAGAAATCCGTACCAGGAAAGCTATCATATTGTCGGTAGAGAAAAATCGATGCATGGTTCAATTCAACAATTACGAGGGTCTTGGATTATCTGAGGAGGACGCAGCCGAATGGGTGTGGAACGTGAATCTCCGCAAGGTAATACACGAAGGAGACGGTGTCGAAGTCGTTGCTGGACAAGAGAAAGGATTGCAAGGACTAGTCATTTACAGCTGGAAAGGTCTATTACAAGTAATGGACATAGCACAGAAAGTGAGTTTTTTATTACTTCCTCGAGTCAGTTACATGTTGCTTCATATTTGAATAGATCTACTGGATTGACGCTAATGTCTGTAGAGTGACGCGAG
This sequence comes from Dendrothele bispora CBS 962.96, assembly GCA_004369135.1. Lineage (NCBI taxonomy): Eukaryota > Fungi > Basidiomycota > Agaricomycetes > Agaricales > Dendrothele > Dendrothele bispora. Next base: position 2,508 of record ML179486.1, read on the forward strand.
TTCGAGCGGGCGAAAGTGTGCCTTGGGTTGGACACTTGGTGACCATCTTCAATGGCCCATACCGCAACTACCAAGGCGTCGTGACAGATGTCCATCCTCCTCGACCTCAACATACCATGTTGGAAGTTCGGATCCTTGATCTACTGGTGACAGTCAGTGTTCCCCACGATCATGTTTACGATACGACGTGAGTACCATACCGTTAACCTCTGCAACTCGTCCACCTCTGATGAAGTATTCAGCGCGGTTGAGTTTCTCAGCGTTGCATATCCACTGACATCGGCCCAACAACACTTTCGTCAGACAACATGGGATACAGAATATTCGCCCAACATCAAGTTCGCAGTGTATGATTATCATGAGAGGCGATATCTTCTAGCCGAAGACGCGATCAAGAGGCCACCCGAGCAACCTTGGATAGGAAAGCAGGTGCGAGTCGTGAGCAAAGAGTATAAGAGTCTGGGAATGGTTAAGCAGGTTGAGCGGTCAGGAAAGAGTCCGAGTGGTCTTCGGGTGCAGGTTGAAGTGAACGTCTTCACCGCGGTACATGGAATACCGGTTATTTGGTTTGACTATTGTCAAGTTTACGACCCAATGTGAGCATACTGTATCTCTACATTGGATGCGCACTAACTGTGAGTCACAGGACAGGTTTGCCCCTTGAGCTTGCCTTCCCACTCCAGGGTCCTCAGAGGCGTTACTGGCGGCCTTTAATATCTCAAAAGCCAATTCCGCGGGACAGGTTGACGCTGCCTGCATCGGGAGAGGAATCGGGATCAGATTTCATTGCGTGGAAACAGGCACAAGAGCGACCTGCTACACCTCCATGGGGGGGTGAATTTGTTGATCCATTTGCAGTCCCTCCACCTTCAGCAGGCCCAAGCACAGCACCTCCACCCCCTACACATTGGGTACTTGATCCCCGACTTGTTGGCAAGAGGTTCTATGCCCGCTGGGAGCCTCGTGACGAGTTCCCGATGGAGAAGGTAGCAATTGAGCCTGTTGGCAGCGGTATCATACATGTCCTTCCAGGTGCGGAGACCTTGATCGGTCATGCTCAAGAGATTCATGACTGCAAAGTTGGTATATTGCCGAGGACCAATAAGAGGCCCATGATCGCTGTACGTGGTGAACATACAGGGAAAAACATGCGGCAGGTTCACTATAGGATTAACGAAGATAACAAGGAGTTCATAATTGGCGCCGTATTCAAAAATTGGGGAACGAGTGCGGAAGCTTATGTGGATAACGTTCTAGTGGGACCAGAGGATCTAGCGGAGGTTCCTAAAGATTTCATACACAATCCCAACGAGAAACGTTTCGGCGAGGTGATGACGAGACTGAGAAGGGAAGCCCGGGCTGAGGAGCGTAGGCCACGAAAACAAAAGAAATCAACTTGATGTGTATTTAATCCTATGTAGATTTGCTTGATTCAAATGTATCGCTAGCTGTTGTTTGAGATAATGTACATAGATCGAATCAAGTATTGCTATTCATGTATCGTACTCTGCTATAATCAAGGCTCTCGAAGCATTCATTTTTGTCCATTTTGCGTGTCATCGTGATCGTCCGAAACGACGTTAAACTATGGAAGGAGCCTTCAGTGATGATCAAGAAAGATATTCAAAACAATACGCACCGGGTAGTTTACCTCCTGCTCGGATCACGAATTTTGGGGGTGATTTTCGACGGTGGGCCTTTGGGTCTGCCTTTGACTAAAGAATACATTAGTGAGTACGAAACGACGCAACCAGAGATGGCAGCGATACTCACCAGCTTCCAAGATTGGGCCTTTGGCTTTGACTGAAGTATACATCAGTGAGTATGGTACGACCAAACCAGAGATAGTAGCGATACTCACTAGCTTCCAATATAGCTTCCTCTTTCTCCCACTGTGCTCGCCTTTCCAGAAACAAGGCTCGCTCTTCGGCATTGAGTTCGATGAACCTCACGGGGGGGCAATGCCACACAGTGAAGTTCTGACAGCGGACCTTTAGAGTGCCTGTCCATGGGCAGACCTCCAAGCCATGAGCGACTCTTGGGACCTCCTCGTTGAGCTCAAGCTCGTTTGTGTCCCAATACCAAAAGTGTGCGACGTCAGAATGTTTTACAGGGTCATCGTGATCAAATTCGGGAGGAATGACCTGGCAAACTGCCTCATATTGGACCCTTGGGTGGATGGCGAGTAAGATCGCCCACATTGCCTGGACGTGATCGCGTTCTTCTGGTATCCACTCGTGTACATCGAGGTGGCGGTAAAACGCGTCTTTCGGAGGCGGGTGAAGGTCGCGGGTAGCGGGGGAGAATTTGAGCAAATAAGGGAGGAGGGAACTCTGCATGTCGGAGGAATGAGACGATGGGGGTAGACTGTCTATTTAGCCACCTTTTTATAGGGAGAGAAATATAGGTCATTACCAATACTCAAATTTCCCAAACGGGAGTGTGGTTCAAGGGACAATTATGGGACAATGACACGTCCGAAACGACGTTAAACTATTGTATTCTGAGCGTAACAACGGTCAATCACGGACGCACCTCCAGCACGCTCTTCCTCACCATGTCTCGATTCAACTTTGGGAAACGCAGACAAACTGCAGGTCCAGCGCGTGAGTATACACCAACGACTATCTCTATCGCGCCAGGTGTCCGCACCGTTCGCAAGAAATCAACACTTGTCCGACCACTTGTGGTCTTACCAGGGGACCGAGCAATAGCACAAGATGCGAGTCTTCCAGCCGATGTGGTAACACTTTTTAAAAAGTACAGGTTTATTTACCAGTGCACTTTTTGATAAGTACTGGTAAACTTTGTCAGGCATACTTTTTTTACACTTTTTAAAAAGGAGTTTTACACTTTTTCATTGGGTTTTTTAAAAAGTACCTGTATATTATTCATCAGGCTTTTTAAAAAGTCACAAGAAATAATTATAAAATAAGTTTAAACTTGCTTTATATCATGCTGTATTGGCTTACTAATACCATTGCGACCCCTCCCAAGGTGGAATTGCCTATTTGAAAGAATGTGGAAGGGTAGCAACACTGTCAGTGCTAGTTGGAGCCATTTTGTCCCTAACCCTAACCCTAAACCTAACTCTAAATACTAGCTGCCGGGCAGGTCCGAATCCGGGGTGCAAGTTTTACAATAACCTGCGTAATGCTTTTTAAAGGGCCTAGTGAGTGGTATACCACTGTTGTTTTGCTTTCGCAAGTCCAAATAAGCCCTACTAAGTTTACCCGTACTTATCAAAAAGTACCCTGGTAAATAGACCTATACTATTTAAAAAGTACCCTTGCATCTGGTGAGTCTTCCCGTACTACGAGGCCAGGCGGGACTACGGGCAGAGCCTGATTCACCTGGGGCTGATGGTGTCCGTGTCCCCGGGACACCGACGCGTGGTGAATCTCCTCTTGGAATAACATTTGTGGAGGGATTCGAAGACTTCATTAGTTCTCCCTCGAAAACGTATCGAAGCACTCGACAGAAGAAGGAGACGCAGGCGAAGAACTGGTTGGAGAAGGTCATCCCGCAACTAATCGTACCGTTCATGGACTTAATGTCCAGTACCCAAGATCTTCGTCACGAGCCCCCTCCAAGTTTTCAGACCACACCCTGCAGCTGTCCGCATACCCAAATGATAAATGTATTGATTATACAGTTTAACAGTGAGTGCTACTTCTGATTTCAAAAACAGAGTTACATTGCTAAACTCCGTCTACAGGAATAGAAGAACTCCAGGTACCTTACTGTTCTCAATGTCAATTAGTGGCCGTGCAGTTGGTTCGTAACGGGTTATTTCCATGTGCTCCCTTTCGTCCCAGTCTCGCCGTAGATATCCGGGTTCTTGATTTTGTGCGTCGGTTGTTTCTACGCATAGCGCTGAACCACACCGCCTGGTGTAACACCCTTGAAGAGTATCTTCGAGCTCAAGGTTATCGAATACAAGGGACGGACCCTCTGCGCCGACGTTTTGCAAACGCCTTAATGTGGTTCAACAGTCTCCATGATGCTGTCACTGCACATGTTCGAGACTCTATTAATTGTTTCCGAATGCCACACGACAATGAAGATGCAGATCATAGGAGTACTGAAGACGCGAAAGAGAGAGAGCAGGAGGAAGAGATACACGAAGGAAGGGAGATAGGTGATTCCGGTCCGAGTCAGAACCCAAGAGACCCACCAGTTGTCAACGCGGAGCGAACAGGGGCACCATCTTTGGATGAGTCGGAGCACGCTTCTTCCCAGGAACGCACTCGAGCGTCAGAGTATTTAAGATCGAAATGCCCGCTGTGTTTTGGAAGCACGACTCCTTCGACCCCGTCAGACAATGCCAGCATGTGAGTAGTAATGTTCCCTGCATCGTTGTTGATAACTGACCTTGATTAATCTTTAGTCCGACTGTCGTCGTTTGCGTTGACGCGTGCTTTACCCAAAAACACAACGACCAGAAGGGTAAAGATCCTCGCCGAGTCCATCCTGATACCATGTTCATTCCGCCTGAAAAAGTTAAGGAAATGGAAGAGTATGTGGAAAGTACTCACAGCGCACGTCCAACCAAACGTTCCCGTGTCCAGGAAGACGATGATGATGATTGTCTGGAGAGCGGAATGAAGGTACCGAAGTCAGCTCTAGACGGTTGTAACAGTAGTTTTGAGGCCGCCAACGGGACAGCAAAGAGTCGTGCAAAAGGTTTTGACGAACGGGCTCTCGCAGGCATGTTCTGCCCTCACGGTAACTGTCTCTTTCTCGTGACCATGAACTCGCTGGGAGAGAAACAGCACTATGTTCTTGTTATGTTGGAGGCGCTATTTGAGCAAATCCCGAGGAGTTGGACGGTAGGCTTTTTGTACGACGTGGCATGCCAAGTGGAGCGAAGTTGCCGGAAGTGGGGATTCCTATCGGATTATATGGACCGTATCCTATGGGGAGTCTCAGTTTTCCATGTGTATGGTCACGAGTGGGCGTGTCAGCTTGTTTATCACCCGCGAAAGTGTAAAGGGTTTGGGTTTTGTGATGGAGAGACCTGCGAGCGTTGCTGGCATGCCATCAGCCGTCTCATCGCCTATACAAGAGTAGCAGGGGTAAGCTATGATTCTCGTCCTTGCGATTGGCAACTGCTGAATAATCCAATTAGTACTTTGTGCGACTGTACACGCTAGATTCCCAATTTCTCTTCAATAATCAGCAAGTGCTTCTTGGCGCCGGTAGTTTCCTTCGACGTAAGATACGGATTTGTCAGGACCGACGCGTGGCAGCGCAGGAGGAGTTTGAGAAGGCGGGTCAGACGCTTGACCTTCTTCGTGCAGAATGGTCATCTCAAGTCAAATCGCAGACAAAGCCACTACCTCGTGAGTAAGCTTGTGTTGCGTATCAAATACAGAGTATCGTTGACGCACTCAGCAGGTCAACGCAAAACTGCGGCGAAGTCGGCCGTCGAGGAGACTCTTCGACTTCGCAAAAACATGGAAGTTCTGGAGAATCGGGTGCACGACCTCGAGAGTCTTCTGACTTCTGATCAGTCCACTACTTACCAAAGAGCGATGGCCGAAGACGATTTACTCAAGGCCAAATCTGAGTTGAAAAAAGCGCAGCAAAAATCGGCACGACAGGAGTCATCTTTAGGGATTTCGGATCGCCAACAGCTGAAACATCTGATGAATAGTCCTTTCCTGACGAAGCGGATGAATGCCCGTTCCATCAAAATTCGACTTCGCGAACGTCTGCGTGCTCGTAAATTCGAATTTGATCGTCTAGAGCGTTCATACCGCAAGCAGCAGAGCGGTAAGATCATTCTTTTTTGTTTTTTCTTCGTTTCTTTCTGGAGGTACTCGTTTTTGACCTTGGACTTGACTAGAACAACGTCTAGACAACCATACCCGCGAGGCAATACAACGCCGTGAACCTGGTATCGCAAATCTGGCCACGAAATACAACAAACTCTGCGACGAAATGGCAGAGCTGATTAGGAGACGCAAAGCTCCTCGGTCTGCAGTGGTTCCAAAGAAGATTGAACGGACTACACTGTTTGATCTAGATGTCGATGAGGAAATTTGGCAAGATGTCAGTCTCCGTGACGATGACGAGGACCCCCCCCTTTGGCTGTGTAACGAGAACGTTCGGAAGGGAATAAGGGCAATGCTGGAGCTGGAACGTTGTGATGAGGAGATGACGCGACTGCGTATGCAGCGGAGAGCGCTTCAGGAGTGGTTTATCGACGAATGGAATGTCATCAACAAGGCTTGCGATCACACCGGTGAGTAGCATATCCAGGCTCAAGTGCTACGATAAGTTAATCTACATCTTTTAACATAGGGAGCGATCGAGGCCTGAAACACCAACTTGAGCTCCGGCGCAAATATTTGCTCAAACTGTACGCAGTCTGGGAAAAGCCCTTGGTTGAGTTCTCTGATGGATTTGACGTGGAATGGGGACCTTCGTTGGAGGAGATTGCGGAGGCACGCATGGAGATGTATACTGATAGTGTCGAAATTGACAACGGGGATTTTGATGTGGCTTTTGAAGAGGATGCAGATACTGTTTTGGTTGAAAGGTTAGATACCTTTGACGTTGTAGACTCATTTAGAGGAGTTAGTAATGAAGATGTATAGAATCGGTCTAACCCTATAATAAAGTTCGATAGTTTATCATTCCTATGACTTGACATTTGAACGCAGGTTTCGTATGGATACTATAATTCCTTATAATATAATGAATGACTTCAAGTAATGGGCCTGACCACACACTCATTAAGACTCCTTGAGCACGGTATGACTTGCAATTATTTGATAGTGACATGTGGGGGAATTCCCCCAAGGTTTATGACAGGTGAGGGAATTCCCCAAGGTCTTTCATCAGGTGGGGGAATTCCCCCAAGGTGTTATATCAGGTGGGGGAATTCATGCTATAATTCCTTATGATATAATGAATGACTTCAAGTAATATGCCTGACCACACATGAGGTCTTATTAAGACTCCTTGAGCACAGTATGACTTGCAATTATTTGATAGTGACAGGTGAGGGAATTCCCCATGATTTCATATCAGGTGGGGGAATTCCCCCAAGGTCCTTCATCATGGGGGAATTCCCCATGATTTCATATCTGGTGGGGGAATTCCCCATGATTTCATATCTGGTGGGGGAATTCCCCCAAGGTCCTTCATCGTGGGGGAATTCCCCATGGTCTTACATCGGGTGGGGGAATTCCCCAAAAGTGTCATATCAGGTGGGGGAATTCCCCCGAGGTCCTTCATCATGGGGGACTTCCCCATGGTCTTACATCGGGTGGGGGAATTCCCCCAAGGTCTTATATCAGATGGGGGAATTCCCCAAGGCTTCATATCAGGTGGGGGAATTCCCCCAAGGTCCTGCATCATGGGGGACTTCCCCAAGGTTTTATATCAGGTTGGGGAAGTCCCCCATGATGCAGGACCTTGGGGGAATTCCCCTACTGGATATAAAACCATGGGGAAGTCCCTCCAACTTCAGTGTACTTCTATGTTTAAGAGAGATTGCTAAAAACCAGAGTGTATTGTATGTCAGATGTAAGTCACTATCACCATTACATTAATCCAATAACAGACCACCAGTAAAGGTCTGGTGTAAGTTAAAGTATCATGATGATATCTTCTGAGGAGGATACAGATGTAACTTCTAAGTCAGTTAGTGTTGGCTTATAGGGTTCATATTAACTGTTACAATACCTATTCTACATACTCCTACATACATTGGACCATAGTTGGAAGTATCTAATCATGCAGTATTGTCTTGAGAAAGCAAACTGAAGACAAAGTATTGGTTTGTTATACATTCAAGATCAATTCTCAATCTGCTGCCTATATAATAAACATACAAGACATAGAAAGTAAAGTAGAATGAAAATTTGTAGAAATACATGTAACATTTGACAGTTGATATGCCAAAGAAAATGGCAAAATGTGACATGTGACATCTGGGGGAATTCCCCATGCTCCCAAAGCAGGTCCTGGAACCTCCCCAAGCACAGGAAAGGGAAGTTCCACTGAGCTCCCCAGGAGAAGGGGGAAGTCCCCCATGGGCTTGTAGGGAGGGGGAAGGTCCGGGCCCTTATGACCTCTAGGGTGGATCTTGGGACAGGGACCATTCTACCTAAGTAGGTCCCCTAGGGGGGGTGCCTGAAGTGGTGTCAGGTAAGCTTCAATACTGATTTTGACTTGATTGCGACTCACTTCATTCCACTTTTTTCGCAATGGTCGGTCCTCTCGTTCTTGATATTTGTTTTCATGAGCCCATTTATTATAATCCCTGATAACCACAGCCCACCCTTTACCACCCAAAGGTCGCTGCCTACCAACAATCTCAACAAGGCGCGACAATTCCTCATTCTTGTACTTCGTTGACCCAGCAACCCGGCCCTTCTTTTTGACCTCTCCATCTTCTTCTTCTTCATCGTCATCTTGTTTTTTCTTAGGTAATGCTTTGGGTTTCACTTTCGGCTTTGGAACTGGCTTCGCTTTGGGTTTCGGATTGGAGGCTGGTTCTGTCGGTGGAGGTTTTCTTTGTGGGTTGGTGCCAAGAGAGGAAGAAGGAGGCAGCTCCTCATTCTCAGGGGTTAAGTTTCATGGAGAAGGGGGTTGTCAATACACTGGCTGAGCAGTTTGTCTTGGGTCACCTTGGAGACTCGCACTAAAACTGTCTGGGAGTGCAAAAGAAGGTGGTGGGCCTCAGATATGAGTACGCTGTTGCACCGTGTGGCCTTGGGGTGTGGCAAAAACGTGTTATTGTTATTCTGGTATGGGTCATGGTATGTCGACATCTGCATCTGTGGGTAATGATAACCATTTTGCTGTACTGAATTGAGACGGTGATCTCAGGTCAAAGTAACATAACTAACGTACATAATCACCAGTTCCGTCTAATGGTCTTCCATTCCTTCGCACAGGTCCGAGTCCAGGTGGTGGTTCGAAGTAGCCAATCGGGGTCTGTTGGGACTGAATAGAAGGCAAATGAAGCTCGGGGTAGTGCTGCTTGCCATTGTCAGATGGCGTTGGCTGGTATTCCTGATTGTTGAAATGGTTAGGTGTCTGATTGGGAGAAGACATTCTTAACAGTGTGTGTAGAGCTCTAGAGTTCTTAGGTGTTATCGATAGTCGTTGCTGGGCCTGGAAGGACTGGAAAATCATACAGGCTTCAGATGGGAACTTTAACCATGCCGAGTTCAGCCGGTGTCTCTATTTAGCAGTTCCCGCTCGCTTGTATAAAGAAAAATTTGAAATACACTAAAAAATGCTTTAGAACGGGGTCTTGAGGCCATTCCAGACGGGACCGTTTGGAACAGAGCTTGAATTTGATTTTTCGATTTTTGCTGTCTAGCCGAGCTCAGCTAAGCATCTCGTAACAAAAAATCTAGTGCCAGTTGACCCTAAACTCTTATGGGAAGTCATCCACTACTTGCTTGTTCTCACCTTTGGTTTGAAGAATGCTCCGTATATTTTTAAGTTGTTTGCTGAAGCTTTGCACTGGATCATTTCCCGCCACATCCCTGCAGCTCTAAGTCACTATCTTGATGATTTTCTCCTCATCTTCAAACCCAGCTCCCCATCAGACCTCAATAATGCAGCCCTTCAGTGTGTTATTGCCTTAGGTCAACAGCTTGGTCTTCACTTTCAAGAAAGTAAAACTGTTTGGCCAACTACAGTCATTGAATTCTTGGGTTTGCTTCTAGATTCAGAAAAAATGGAAGCCTGCTTGCCCGATGACAAGTTCTCCCTGCTCACTGATTTGCTGTCGCATTGGACAGCTAAACGTTGCTGCAATCTCAAGGAGCTTGAAGAACTGTCCAGTTTCCTCCAATTTTGCTCCCAAGTCATCCCCTCATCCCGTACCTTCCTCCGTCAGATATATTCATTCTCCTCCAAATTCACTTCTCCCTTCTTGCGCCTCACCATCCCTTCTGGAGTCCGGTCCGACCTCACTTGGTGGTCTGTTTTCAGCAGACACTGGAATGGTGTGCACTTGTTGCAACCTTCTTGTCCACGCGTGCAGGTATATACTGATGCCAGTGGACAGAAAGGTTTGGGTGGTGTATTCGGGTCATCGTGGTACTCATCACAGGTGCCTAGACGTTTTCGCTCTCACGATATTCAGTTCAAAGAAGCTTATGCCATTTTGCAGGCTATTCTTTGTTGGGGTTCCTCTTGGCATGATAAACATGTCACTTTCTTTTGTGACAATCAGAACGTGGTCTCATGGATGGGCTCAGGTTCAGCTCGAGCTCCCCAGTGCATGAACATTATTAGGCTCATCGTCATGATGGCAGCATGTCTTGATTTTTCCTTTTCTTGTTTATGGATCCCATCAGATCAGAATGCCCTTGCTGATGCCGCTTCTTGTTTCCAGTACTCCTGCCTATTCTCTCTCAATCCACATCTCATGCTGGTGTCTTGCTCACCGGACCCCCTGCTCATTGGTATGAAATGCACGCTAACTACTCTCCACATGTCGCTAATCTGCTGTGTGGGACTAGACAACACCAAAACAAACACCACAAAATTGAGTCTGTATAGGTATACGATCTAGCAAGTTTGTAATGCAAGTTGAAAGGACAGAACCCTTCAAGGTCTTTGTAGCGATATTAGTAGTAGGTGAGTTCAAAGTTTCGTTGGTTTGGATGTGGGGTTCAAATATAGGCAATCAATAGGTCAATTGGTCAAGTCAAGGCAACACAATATGGGTCAAATAACAAAGTCACAATTTCAATGGTCAAATAACAACACAAATCAATCAAAGGTCAAATAACACAATTTGTTCAATCAATATAGGGTGCTGAACCCGAAGGCAACAGACTTTGAATGTGATTTTTAGGTTTAGACGTTCTTGGAACTACCACTGGTATGATCAAGCCGGATACTTTATATCCGTAGAGAGATCAATATCACAGCTGCGTGTCCTCAGTACTAATCTGCCTTTTCAACGCCAATCCTGAGCCCTAGTAAATAAGAAACTATTAAACTTGAGAGTCCGACAAAATATACTAAAAGAAACTATTTAAATGCCCTTGTCCATGTGCTAGTACCAAAACTGGGTATAGTCCTACTCAATATAGTACTCGGTCCGTGTATAATACTACATTGTTTCAGAATATTCGTTCTATACGTTGTAGTTGATCGTCCTCGATCGCAACCGTTCAACCGTTCTTCACATTTGATTCTTTGGGTCACGATATCGGAACTTATGGTCGCCCGTTCTACAGCTTTGCGTCCGAGTTATGATATTCTCGATCTCCGCAGTGTATCAGTAAGACATCGATCCATTCTAGACTCCAATATCTACAGCTTTTACCCCTTTGATCAAGGTGGCAACTCTGTTGTATCCTTTATGTCGTCAATCATTGCCAATCCAATGGATGTTTTACATGGGTAGGTGGTTATTATACACCTCCACGATCGGTCCTTCTAGATTTCCATCGATCTCAATTTGCATAGTTACTCCTAGCCCAGACATAGTCTGTGATCAGTAAGTAGATCGTTATGTGGCAACTCGGCATCAAGTCAAAGGTTCGATTCCCGTTCGTAACATTTCCCCTTCCCTTAGGATCGTGACAACATATGCAAGTCGAGCGTCCGATATGCTGTTCCTCCCGATATCGGTAGTCACCAACATCAGTCCCAAGTCAATATCGAAGGTTTTTACAATCTCGAGACTAGCATAGGCCATAATAACCTTGAATTAATAATAATCCGAAGTCATTTCACCATATCTAGCTTTAGTAGCTATATCGCACTTTGACTGACAGTTTAGGGCTCACTACAGTCCTCTTATTCCCCTTAAAAGACACAATATCAGCACTTGTAGTCACAATATTGGCACTTAAAATGCAAGAATTTTTGCACGGCGTATTATCGCATTCTACCTCTGGCATGGACTCGCATCCAGCACTTGCAAAACCTACTCAACTGGACAAAAGTCATTCATCGATTTTGTCCGCCTTCACCCCCACCTCCTTGAATCTCCTGGCAAATATCTTCCAGCCCCCGAGCCTGCCATCCTGGAGTGGGTCGCTTCCTTAGGTGACCGTTTCCTTCTACCAAAAACCATCAAAGGATATTTGTCTGCTGTCCGTTCCCTTCATGTCAATGCTGGTCTTCCGTTCCATCAGTGCAAGTCCCCGGTTATCCAGTGCCTGATACGTGGCATCAAACGCTTCCAGGGTGAGCGTGGTCATTGCCCAAAGCTTCCCATCACCCTGGACATCCTGCATCGTATTGCAGCTCTTACTTTTAACTCTGCAAGTATTGATGATGCCAATTTTGATGCCGCTTCCAAGTTGGCCTGGTCAGCCTTGCTTCGTACTGGAGAGTTTGCTGTCAGTGATAAGGATCGGTTTGATTCTGCTATGATCTATCCATCTCACCCGTTCTTCTGTCGATTTCATCCCTTCTATTGACAATCCCACCCATGTGTGGCTTACACTTCCTGCTTCCAAGGCAGACCCATTCTGTAAAGGGGTCTCTATCCTTGTAGCCGCTGTCCCAAACCTCTCTACATGTGCCATCTCTGCCCTCAAGAAGCTTTTCTTACTTCATCCCATGCCCGCTGAACCCCCATCTTTTCTGATTCCTCCTCCCAGCCATTACGTCGCTCTTCCTTCATTTCCACCCTCAAACTCAAGATTGCAGCAATTGGTCTTGATGCCTCCAAGTACTCCGGTCACAGCTTTCGTCGTGGTGCAGCTACCTCTGCTGCCTCAGTTGGATATTCCAATTACGAGATCCAACTCCTGGGCCGCTGGCATAGCGATGCCTATAAGTTGTATCTTGACATCCCACCTGATCGGGTCCTGCATCTTTCTGCCCATCTGCATTTGGCCTTTGCTCCTGCTTTGCTTCCTGAGCCTCTGGCTTTTCACCTCACTCCTGTGGCTTGAGCTTGGCCTCCCTTTTTTGGGTGCCTTCACGAGAGAGCTATGGCGACCAAACTAATAAATAGTTTGTCCCCAAACATCACCTCTCACTGAGCTTTCTTTCACTCCTCCTGCAAGCATAGATAAAACGGCCAAAGGACATTTGACCGAGGTCTATGCAGCAACACTTCTCCCACACTCACACCTTGACCACATACCACTGCTCGTCAAAGCGTCGCTCTTGTTCCCGATGCCTCATCAATGCATCGCTCATGTTCCTGATGCCACTGGTTGCTTGGACATCTTGTAGTGTATATAGATACCTCAGTTTCTCTCTGTTTTCCTCGTCCTGTTTTCTGATACATATCTCACATAGAGCTCAATAGGTACTTTTTGACCTCCTGTTTTCTGATACATATCTCACATAGAGCTCAATAGCCTTTGACTTCGAGCCTCTCTGCTTTTCACACCCACCCTTCCACTGTCCCATTTTCTCCATTTTTTAGTCTCATGTAGTTATGGTAGTCACATACATTCGCCTGTGCCAGCTTGAGCTTGGCCTCCCTTTTTTGGGTGCCTTTGCGAGAGAGCTATGGCGACCAAACTAATAAATAGTTTGTCCCCAAACATCACCTCTCGCTGAGCTTTCTTTCACTCCTCCCACAAGCATAGACTTGCAGGACACGATAGAACTTGATTGGAACCGGACCCGGACGTGATGAGATGCGTGACATAGCTGCTGAAAGTTGGCAACCTTGTCGTTGACGATTTGCACGTTGCTGGATAGAACCGAATGGTTTTAGGACAGTAAAACGGAGTACAGATAGGTCACGCAATGGGACCACCGATTGGTTGGTTTGGAGAGTATGAATAGGGAGAGAAGACACGTCATCAGCCCAATTGAACGTATTGGTGGAGAGGGGACTGTGTCAAGGAGAGTGGTTGTTGTTGTAGCGTGGTCAGAGGATGAAATTGCAAGAGTTCTACCTGCAGCGACGACATCCATTTTAAACTCATCTGCAATTTGCTGCATCCAATCGTAACTGGTAGCTGGGTCCATGTAGATGGGCCCCTTCCTGAACATGGTGCGAATAGTGTGTTCCTTTGCACACTCGGGCATCGCCTCGTACATCCTCCTCATCTTGTCCTCAACCTCCCTTTTGGCCTTCTTTACCGCCAACTTAATCCTTTCCTCCTCCTCTTCCTTCCTTCTTCCCTCCTCCGCCAGTGCTGCCTTCCGACCTTCCTCAACAGTCAAATCCCAAAACTCTTTCAGTGCTCCCGTAGATTTTCTCGAATCCTTCTTGTATTTTTTTGCAGCTTCGGCAAAAGCGGTCCCATTATTGCACAAGGGATTTATAGCCTCCGTGGTTGTAACAATAGTTGCTGACAATGGTGTAGCGGCAGCGATATTATTCAATGTGAATGCCATTTCTCAACGGCTGAATATGGCAAAAAATGTGGTACTGGCGGCGGGATGCAATGTAGAAAATTTTTCGAGGCACACGGATGACACAAAACAGAAAGCAACAGAGAGCAGAGTAGGGAATGCTGAGCCAAGCGCTCTCAAACATTTGTAATATGTTGTGTAGAAGCAAAAACTTACCTGGGGCACCATTGTGTAAGTTACAAGACCGGAGATCCGTTATATGAAAAAAAAAACTTGAAGCAGGATGGCAATAGATACAACTTAAACTAAGAGTAGTCAATTTCAACTCAAAACCAATCTCCAGCTGGAAATTTTCTTGGAGTCTCAATGTCTGGAACTCCCAATCTCTTCAACAAATTTTTTTTTAGAGAGTCAGGGATGGCGAACGCGCACACGGAGTGTTACGGATGGTTTATTATCTCTGTGTTCCTTTTGAATCTCCCTCAACTCTCGAGTTCAAGGCATTCCAGTGGCAAATCCATTATTTTCTTCCCCGGCAGTTACTTGTTCTCTTTCTATTGAGTGAAAACTTTGATCTGTGTAGTTTCTATAGCTGAAGTCTTGAACATGTTGCATAAGTATTAACCTATCATCTTGTGTGATTTCAAAGCAGGAAAGGATTATCACTAGATTTTATGAAAGCATACCAAATTCTCCTCAAGCTTGACATTTTCAAAATGAAGAGATACTCACTTTCTTTAATATCATGATGCATTATGGATGACTTTAAGGTGAATGTGTCAGATTTCAGTCTGTGTAAGTAAAAGCAATGTGAGACCTTATAAAATTCAATGAAACAGGTCCAAACCATCTCAAATTTCAATAAATTTAGAGGATAGCTCCAGAGGTGACTCTCTTAGATGATTTCTGGGTCCATAAGGCACCTTAAAACCTGGGGATATGTCTTTCAAATTTTCTATGAAGTAAGATTCTCTATGAGGTTTGAAGTATGTCAGAAATCAGAATGATATTCAAGATTGCAGTAAATTTCTATAGACAGTGTAGCACAAATGAGTTGATATTCTATTATATTATATAGTAGAGGCAGCAGTGACAAGCACATTTATTTCAAGGTGGTTAAAGACATGAACTATATAATAAGTTATTGTATCTCCATTGTCACTCTTTACTTCTGGCTTGGACCCTTGAATATGGCAATGGCTTGATCAAATAATGATGACCGACAATAAACAGCAGTTATTATACAGGGGATGGACAGTAAAAGGTGGTTTTTGAGCCGCAAAACATGTAGGAAAGCCTTTAATGAACAAAAGTGAACATTCACTGCCAGATGATTGGGTCACAAATTCCAGGGTTTTAGTGGGTATAGAGTCAGATTTGCGCCGTCGAACGGGTCCTCGAGGGAGATAGACAGGTTGTCTTCCCCTGAGGTGGCTCTGAGTCCCACACTCTGTGCGTAAAGCATTTCCTCGGGGAGTTCCCATAATGGTTATATTTCGGCAGCTGGTTTTTTAATACACGGATTCTTATTGATAGCAAGGTCCCAATCCCTTGCAAAACCGCGGGTTGCTTATATTGTGGTGACATTGTCAGTGCAATATAGGTACTTAACGCTACTCCAAAAAAAAAAAAAAAAAGTAATCATGATTTGTCATTGGAAAAGCTCTAATGACGGATTTGGAACCCTTAAACCACTGTGGGAACATGTGTCATCATGATTTGTCGTTGTTCCAAATCCGTCATTAGCCAATGCCAAATCGGGCATTGGCGACACCGCGTGAGAGTCAGAAAAGTCGAGCTCGTCATTGACCATGGCGCCAATGAAGAACTAATTAATGAGAGGACACCAAAAGAGAGCCAGCAGTAAGGAATCAATAGAGGGGGGTCCAGTCAAAATATTGGGACTAAAGAGCTAGAATTGAGTTGGATGCGCAAGTTTTACTTTGGTAGTTTTGAGATGATGGAAAATTTTTTGAGGCTTGAGTATTGGGATTGGTGCGGACTCACGATTTCCGAATGGTCTTGAAGTATTAGTTTTTATTTTGTACTGTACCTATCATTTGATCAGACAGATCTTGTAGCTTGAATAAAGTTCAACATGTATCTCCAATCATTGCGTTGGGAACTTCTGTGGTCAAGTTTAGTAAGGATGAGTCCTAGAGTGGGACACAAATGAGCAAAACTCGTGAGTGCTCATGAGTATAGTACCCATGGGAAACTCATGGGAAACTTGTACTTGTGATACTTGTAATAGAAATTTTCACAAATGCGAGTATAGACTTCAATACCCAAAGCTCATGAATACTTGTGAAATATAGCCAATACTTGTGAGTATTTGCAAACTCGTAAGTATTTTCAAGAACAAATACTTGTATTCACAAGTATTACACAAATGTGAGTAGAAGGACTTGAAGCCTAAATACTCGCGAGTATTTGCATGAGTCACTCGCGAATGCATTTGTGTCCCACTCTAATGAGTCCTAAAGGGCCTCGTAATTTACAGGAATTCCTGTAGTAAATAATGACAATAGCAACGCGGATTTTTCTAAGCTCCAAAATGTCAAAGAATAATGTCAGGGTCACAGATAAATGGTAATGGGCTAGTGGAAAATTATGACATTTGGTCATGTGCCAGTGCTAGTCAATGAGTTGGGTGAGAGTTAGGCGAGAGAGCGACAGGCACCACCCAGTCCCACCTAAAGATTTTCAGGTGGGGCCTAGATAAATTTATATTGTTCCTCACTGAAAAACAACCAAAATTCCGCGTTGATATGGTCTACTGAAAAACAACGACCAAAAATCCGTGTTGCAGATACGGCTTAATGACCTTTTTTCTTTTTTGAGTATCCGGCAGAAAGAAACGTCAATGGCATTATCTACAGGAGTCCCTGTAATGTGTCACCGAGTCCCTTTTGCGTCCCTCTTTTGTCGACACGTTCAAATGTTCCACCAGGGTCAACGAATCAGAACAAACTTTCCAGAGAATGCCCTTACCAGGTCTTTCTCCTTAAGTAAGAGTGACTAGTAGATACGTTCAAAATAGGCTGGCACAAGTGAAAAGGAAGTGCATTTAAGGTATGTGTTTCATTCAGAATAACAGAAGTGTTTTCTTAGGTGACTTTTTTTATAAAATCATACAAGGGAATTCATCCGCATTATTCTGTTTCGAGAAACAGAGACAAAAAAACTCGTCAAGTCGAAAGCTATACCTTCCGAGCGCAAGGAAAAAAAAATCCAACAGACAACATGAAGTCTTATTTTTATCCCCAGGTCACAACAAAGTCCACTGAACCAGAACAAAAAACTCAGCCACTTGGTCCATCGTCTTTCCTTTTTCATGATAGTCCACTACCCATTCAACTTTTTCCTCGTAAAACTACAATTAAACAAGATCCCCTCAGATGTGCCACTTCGAAGGACTTTTAGGGCGTATCGACCGTTTATTATCAGTATAAGCCGTATGTAGTAGTGGTGGAAAACAGAGGACAGTCGTCCTGCTAGTCATCAAAAGTCTCCGACGGTGAAATGTACCCTAAACTTGAACCAAACGCAATAGATTGACGACTCGTATTTCAAAAAGTTTCCCTCAAATTCTGGGCAATCCTAATAGTACCCAGTAGCAAAACATATTGCGAGCGCAGTAATCAAAAGGTCTCGTCGACGGACGGTAATTCTACAGGGACACCATCAAACTTCCTGAATGTAATACATGCATCCTCAAATTCGTCTTCTATGATGGCAGCCTTTGCCGCAGATCGAGGGTGAATAGTGCAAGAAAACGGCATGGGTTGGTAGAAGATTCCCTGAAAGTACACTGGCTGAATAACCCAACATTCACAAATATCTAGTACTAGACACGTACTTCCTGATATTTGAACGTGTCGACAACGCATGGCTTTCCGGTGGTAGAATCTACAGGAGCCGAGAAATCAAAAGCCCACAGCAAATTCATGACATTCAGAGCCTGGAAATGAAACGCAGTGGCACTTTAGAATTGAGAAAACGACAATACGAAATAGGAGGGCTGACTAGAGAGGCATTTGCCACATGCATTCCAGGGCAGATCCGCTGTGGTGACGATCCACTCATCAGCTTTGTCAAATCTAATGGAATAACTCCACACTTACTCTACCACCTCCAAAAATGATGTTGTTCCTGAAATCCTTGACATCTACACCCGCTTTCACACCAAATTTGTTTTGAAGATATCTGTCAGGATTGAAGGTCTCCGGATCTTCGTACACATCTGCAAACTATGGTTAACATTTCTCAATTGTCGAGGGACACATTCGACCAACCTGGATCATGGTAGATACCCCCTGCGTGCAAAAAGACATAAACGACAAGCACAGGGACTATGTCACTGAGTGACTCACATGAATTGATAAAAATCAGACTCTCCTTAGGCAGAAAGTAGCCCCGGTACTGAAAACAAAACGTCAGAGTGGTCTAGCAATCTTGAACATAGAAGTTAACAACGTCACCATTCCATCATCGAGTGTGGCATGTGGTATTCCGAGCGGGCCTACAATACGAAACCTATGCATCTACAAATATACCGTCAGTCGCGGTTGGAGGATTAGCCAACAGGATGTAAATTGTGAACCTCGTTGATCAGAGCGCTACAATAAGGCAGCCGGGCAAAGTCCTCCAGTTGAGGAACTCGATCTGGGCCAATGACTTTGTCTATTTCAGCTTGAGCTTTTTTCTGAGTATCCGGAAAAGCTGTCAAACACAGGACTAGTGACTGTAGGAAAGCCGAGGTTGTATGCGCTCCGCCGTCAAGCAGGGCACCACCTAGAAAACTATAATCCTGTAAGCTGAGCGCTGAAAAGCCTTGACTAACACTTACCTGATCTGCCTTCTTGATAGTTCGTACTGATCCTTATTCTTTATGACGTCCTCCAGAAAACAGCCATTTTCCTCCCCACGTTGAATACGCTGTTCACAAATGGACAACATGTGTAGGTAGATGTGACTTGCCAATCTATTTCCCCTTTTTGCCAGGCGTTTCCATTTTGCCCAACGTTCTGGGATGTATTTAAGTATTGGTACTTGATCAATAGGTGGGTGGGCTCCAGGCTCAAGGACCTTAACCCCAGTCTCGATTGACTTGAAAATTGCCTCCATTTCTGGGCAATTAAAATGAGTGAAATGTTTGCCGAAGACAATGGATGCTATCACAGATGTCGAATATCTTTCGATGTGAGTAAAATAAAGCTGTCAGAGCAGCATAAGTAATAACTTGTCACTGTCCTTTCACTAACACGTGGTCAAAAGGCTTACTTTGGGTGAGTGTAACATATCATGCATCAGTTGGGTAGCTTCAGCAGCCTGTATGTCTCGTATATCAATACGCATACACGTTATACAGTAGTGTTCAAGTATCACTCACCTGGATTGATTGATGTGCGGCGGCACCATTTGGCGTTAGAATTGTATGCATTGTCTTGCGTAAACGTCTCCAAAGCTCGCCTACACTGTTCTAGAACGCGTTGCTCAAGCAAGTGAGGGTCTATCACACTCACTGTAACCCATCAGAGCTGTAAATAGACCTTCATACATTGTGTCAGCCATGTAGGATTTAGGCCTGTCGCAAGTAAGGCCACTCTGCTGATCGATCAATTCCTTGACAGCCTTCATGCTTGATAAAACAATGATCGTTTTGGGACCTATCTTAATCTGTGCAGGTAGAAGATGAAGACAATGCTAGCGATGGATTAATCTTGTCACCTACTGAATAGATGTCCCCATATTTCCTTGCCCATTCTGTGAGTCTATGCAAAGTTGTGGGTGTTAAAGATTTTTCTATATAAATAAGTGCTTGATCCACTCACTTGAAAAAGGCAAACTTAGTTGGAAAGATGTGGATATTGCCTAGGACAGGTACAGTAGGTGGACCCGGAGGGAGATTGGGCTCACGCCGACCTATTTTGACAATTCTGACCCAGACCCATGCGCACAAGGCACAGGCAATAGCGATCGTCCACATTCCTGCAGTCTCTGTGAATCAGTAAATTAGTTGAGGTAGATAAAGTCTTCCAAAGCACATACACAGTGGTAATGGCTTTAGTGCCTGGGAGACGTGATATCACTTCGATTACTTCTTTTATATTCTTTGGACCGTGTCAATCCAAAATTTGGCATGATAGGGTTCAAAGAAAATGGGATAATGAGGTGGTCCAGAGTGCAAGGTGCATGAGTCACAGATGGTGAGAACATGTATTTTGATCACCCGGTCCCCACGGGAAACTCATTCCAATACAAATACAAGTACACGATAAGTTATCTAAATCTTTACATTGACTAGTTGCCAAAGGAGAGGTAGATCGGGATTCACCATGGGCAAGAATGGCTACTCCGATCAGGAAGTTATAAGAGTACTGGCAGGATTACTGATCCAATTCAGTAATCCTGTCAATGTTCTTACAATGTTCCCCAATCGGATTAGTTGTTCTTGCCCATAGTGATTCCGGCATATGGGAATCTGGGGTCTGATCCACCTAAAACTTGAACTGTAGAGTCCCAGTTATTAGCGGGTACTTGCCCGTTGAATGCAGAAGGTTGGGGCTGGAATCCTAGAATCCCGGTATACCTCTTCGGTGAAAGAATATATATAAGTATATGTAACCAACCTACTAGTAGCCTTTGTTCAAATGAAACTATTCAGCAACCCCCCTGCCGTTAACGACCCTTCGGGCTGCCTATCCGCTTTCGACAACCCCGTATGTGGGGAGTTGGGCTCGCCACATTGTCGGATCAACAGCGGCAAGAAATGAAATGATATACACTGTTAGAATCTTTGGTGGCAAAGATGTTGCAGTAAAAGATTAAATCCAACTTTCCAACCCATCTTTGCCTCCAAAAAATCATAATACCTGAGGAAAAAGATAAGCAAAGATGTAATATCTATCTTTCTGGACTCATCTTTTTCACCAAAGACAATCTGTAAATAGTTGCTGTTTTCACAATCCAAAATTATGGACCTTTACCAGTGAAGATTGTTAATATTTTGTCTAGATAGAAAGAGAATCATTTTTGTTTATTTGAAAGAAACAGATAGCATCTTTGTTTGAACAACTTCTGTGTTTGTACAAACACGACATTGTGGTATTTTACCAAACAAAGATTCTAAGCTTTCTAAACAAAAATATTACAGATATACCGGACAAAATCCTTTCTAAATAAACATACTTACGGGACATTTAACAATCTTTGCTGGTAAAGACACATATTCTTTGATTGTAAAAATCAAACCTGTTTACAAGTCAACTTTAGTGGAAAATATGGGTACAAAAGGATAGGCAAAAAGTAGATTTTCTCATTTTTCTCAAAATATTACAGGAATTTTGGAGGTAGAGATGGAGTGAGAAGTCACATCATTGAAGATTCATAGGTTCTTATGCTATTGAAAGGACTCAAATTATTTTACAGTCTTTTAGCCCATTTTTGACCTGGGCCAATCTTTCAAGCATAATATGTGACTGGGCTCATTTTTTAATTTCATTTTTGACTTTGCATTTCAATACTTCAACTGCGGGAATTCATTTTGATTCCTCAATTCGAATATTTCGACTGCGAGGGACCAATTCAATTTTCAGATTTCAATGTTCAGATTTTTCACTGGGGGTCCAAGCTGTAATGCTGTTGATTTGCACACAATGCACATCACTAAAACTTCACTGAGGAATCTTAAGTGGGACCTACAAAGTTTAAGAGTGTTCTGATGAATGAAACGTGAGTCAAATTTTGCGTTGCAGGTGGCAATTCAGGTAAATTTATACATATGGAGTTGCAAAAAGAATTCCTGAGGTCACCTCGGCTCGAGACTGAACAGCCTCATTGGCTTTGAAATGGGCCAAATCTCAATTTGTCACACAAAATCTGAGCACAGAAACATAGGCTCTTACTTCTCTCATTTACACATATGGTTGCTTATATGTCGCGAGATCTCTCAAAAGTCTATACCACGGCGGACTACGACCAAAAACACACGACTGATTGCGAGTAGAGACAAGTCTGTGAGAAGCCCTCATTTTTCTTTGTGATTCTGTAGAATTAAGCTCTAACTTGTAGTATGTACTCTCCTTCTTTGTGTAAAAGTGATCATTGAGCTAGCTCATGCAAGAATCCCTGAATTATTTTTTATTCGACATAATGTTCCAATGGCTCAGCTAGGGCTTGCCTAGTCAAATTCAAGTGTTTTATGACATATTCATCAGGAAAACCCCCCTGACATAATGTTTGATAATGTATGAATGATACTTGGGAATTCGCAATCATGTAGCTAACTCACAAAATTATAAGTAATGATTCAGAATTACAATCTTGTGTCCATAATTTGCTGACCATTCTCTGGGTTAGCTGTATTTATAAGTAGTGACTTGAAATTCCCGATGTACATTCAAAATTATTTGACCTTTACTATTAATTGTAAGTGGCAGCTAAAGTTTACTTAAGCGTTACCATGCATAATTTTTAAAAAAAGGAATTTAAGACACAGTGTCCGACTTAACATTTTTGGTAACTACATCTGGCTTCAGATTCTTTCATCCTCTCAGTACTTACTTAATTTCATTATGATAGGATTCGCATCCGATCGTTAATGTCTCAAATAAGCCTCATTATTCATACTATTTAGTACTTAGTACATGCACAGAGGTAACGGATGTTGAGTCTAGCCTGAGATACTCACGACATTAGTAAATATGTACATAGAAACCTCGGTCCTTATGACTGGCTCTTTGTAATTGCTTCTATATTACTTGTTGCCTCTTGCACACCCTCGGTTTCTCTGGTATCCGTTCCCTAACAGGTTATGGGCTGCCTCTAGTTCCCATAAGTACTAGACACTATTCCCTTTAGGCATCCGGTCCGGCACGGCAACTCAATACCCGCTGTCGTCATATCACTTCTGAGAGACACAAAGGTTTACAGCCTCGTACCTGCTACATGAAGCGATGGCCTATATCCTTCATAAGCTGTCATGATGGTTAAAAGTGTATGAGGAGTGCACTGGGATTTTCACCCGTTACAGATGAGTCGCCGTTTCCCTACGGGGTCACCAAATAAGCCACTCTTATGTGAATGGAGTTGTCAAATAATGGTTTTATCAGGTTTCGCATGATCAATAAAATTAGGGGCATTACAGTGGTGCAAGTCTTCAGGATTATGCTTTTGTAACTAGGGGAGATGATAAATACAATGGACACGAAACCTCACATTGCGAATAGCCAGTGAGTTTGTGGCTACGTGTGATTATTATTTCCCCGATCCAATCGTCAGTAAGTATACTCATTCAACTGATGATAAATACTAGATAATAGCAATGTTTAATTTATAATAGAGTTGTTGAGGAAGACTTATTGGAAATATGCAACTACTGCAGTAGTTCAGCAGCACTGAGGATGCTCAACAGATGAGTAGCAGTGAGAGACAAGCAAGCAACAAATGCAAGTATATGATTCTCTAGACAGAGTGTACTTATATATACATGACAAGGCAATAGTAACACTATGATGACAGGATGGAGTATAAGCTGTGGCTAAGCCTATGTGTATACAGACTGACAGTTATAAATATAGAGTTGTATAGTAGAAGGCAAGGTAACAAGTGGAACTGAGATATAAATGCAAGTGGCAACAGTAACAATAAAGATGGTTGTCCTCATGATAGAAGTGTACATACAGGGGTGGATACATCCACTAAGATTTGAAAAAAGATTTCAGAAGTTTTTCATTTCTCTGTCCACCATAGTGAGCTTGCTTATTATCGTTTGCATAAAGGGTGAGAATGCGCGTCTCAGCAAAAATGTAGTGCAGTGAACGCGGTTGAGCAAGAATATTTAATATCTCAACAATGACGATCAGCCCACTCATCATCCCTATACCATTTTAACCCCCCCAAAACACTGTGTACTTGAATTAGTTTATGGACTTGTTATTAGAATAACTATGGCATGTGCCAGTTCCAGGCATGAGATGAAATTTGTATGGAAAGGGGTAAGAAAAGTATATAAACCAAGTGCACAGTATTACTGGGGGTTCTTTCTGGTTAAGACAGTATCCAGATGATGAGGTAGCCGTGGTTGTGGAGATATGAAGTGTTCTTGCTCAACTGTTTTGAACTTCACTACATTTTTGCCGAGATGCGGATTCTCACCCTTTATGCAAACGATAATAATGTGTTGTCTTCAAAATCAAGCATGACATGACATTCGGCATTTTGAACTTCTAACTCTCAACCTCTCGAAACTTTGCCTAAAATTACAAGATTTATGAGTTGGTATTATGTGAATATTATATATTTTATTTCCACCGGGCAATAATCTTTGTACAAGTAAAACAGCATAGCACGTGTATGAAAATGTCAGACAGATACAGGAAGCAAGAGAATTATTTCTTTCTGGCAAAGGAAATGTTCAAGTGAAGCCATTATCGGTACTACATGTGAAAACCAATTTCAGCAAGTTTGTATCGCTGAAGGTCCAGGTGCCATCCACTGCAAAGGTATTTTATGAGCAAATGATGATTGAAATAAAACAATATTCACATATATCCCTTTTCAAATGTCAACCACCATTTTAATGCCTCTGGATGGCCTGAGAGAATTGCCACAATCCGTTCATGAGACTGAGTGATTTCGTCTACCATCTCTGACACCACGCAAATCGGGTGTTTGTTTGTTATCTTCGCTCTGAATGCAACGTATGTCATCTGGTCACCATCGAGAGCTTCCTTGTAGAAGCTGAGCAATATGGTAAGAATTTTGCAAAATTAACATAATAGTAATGAAGAACTCACGAAAGAATATCGTTACCTAGATTGATGAAATCGTCCATGTCAGGCAGCGCTTGAACAAAAACTGATGTGTCGGGATGATGAGATTTCGGGAATACAGCATAGGAATACGCAGGGGCGATTCCAGTCTTCATTCGAAGAAAACGAGGCCAGTTGAGTGCGGCTGGGTGTGGAACCATCCTTTGAATCTCATCCTTGTCTTCCATTGCAGTCCCGCTTATGAATTCGAGTGCTGCGCAGACCATCGAATTGGCGCATATGTGGTCCCAGTGCCAATAGAGCTGGCTGAGAATCCTCGGGAACTGAGCAAGAGCAGGATCGAGCTGGGGCTTGTTCAACAGGATACGATGCTGAAACTCCGTGATAGCAGATGGAATTCGCCTCGAAAGATCATCGATGAATATCATGTACCTTTTACAGTTAAAATTGAGTAAAAAAATAAAAATACATGGAAATTAAGTGCATACCACGAATAGAGACCGAATTGAATTTTGGCCTCAAAATCATGGAGAAAATAGCAGTACTGTCACAGTTTAAGATCAGGACACGGTAACAGAAAGAATGGACATACTTCGACCAAGGCTGCTGCTTGGTCGGCAATTCTGTCGTGAAGCTTGCCATTGCATCCATCATCTGCATTCCATGTCGCAATCTCGTCAAGAATTGCTTTCTTCAAAGCATCCTTATTGAAAGTCACAGCCGGGGTCTCGTAGCCTATATTTCGCAGAAAACGCGAATATACAGATTTAATTTCACTGTCAGTTGCAGTGATTGAAGGCTCCTGTTGTATGACCAACTGGTGAATTCAATGAGTAAAGATGGCATCCACGGATTAGACCTACGGATGAAGGAAGACTTTGTGCGAGAGGCTCCAAGGTCAGGGCACTGTGGGCTGGTAGACTTTTCATCGAATCCATTCTGACAATGAAAACAGGAAGCTGGTTGAAATGGGAGACATTGGTTGCCTCTTGGACCTTAGCATTTATGTGCTATCGAAATCTGTCACCTCTCGCGGTATCATGACTATGACATTATTGAGATTTTCAAAACTTGAATCCTTCAGGCATCCGCCAGACTCTAATTACTCGGAGTAAACGAGTTTACCGGTGTGCTGGACAGAGACCTGACACTAAGTTGTAAATGGTATATTTCCAAGATAATTGTATTGCCACCTTTCCTTTCAATACTACGGGAACCGATTACACCAGAGGGGCACTGTGTAAATGCGCTCCAATCGCAACATTGGATTTAGTTATCTGTATGTTGCGAAACGACCCTTGTTTTTTCCATTCTGATCTGAGTTCTTTATTGATATGTATGTACAAGGATGTCAGGACTCAGAATTTCGAAAGGTTGACTTATACTACTACTATTCCCGTCGAATGTCTTCGAACATCTAAATTGAGGCGGATAAATGAGTTTAGTACTCATCGACTGTACAAATTTTTAGGGGAAGTGTACCTATAACCACAAACTTGCTTTGGGCTCAATTGTTCATCGAAGAACAGTATTGAGGCGGAAAGTACACATGATGCAAAAAGTACACGTGAAGTAGCCGTAAACTATCTAACTATGCTGCATTAGAACTCACTTACACCTAAAGAATATATGCATTAAGGCGGGAAGTGGTGTACTCATCAAACTATACAACGGACACGGGAACTTTCTATCTACTCTGCTTCGAGACCCACCTATTTCCGTTATCGACCGATCGCGATGTCCCCCGTAACGTTATTGGAAAGCTGGGCGAGAAACTATTAAATTAAGACCTCGGCCTTTTTGGACGAGAATCTGGAAGGTGTTGCTAGCGGAAATTGATCGCAAGTTGTCAATAAAATAATGAAAGGCCTGCGCTTAGATGACAAGTTTTTTTTTTTGCAACTCTCTGTAGGATGCGAGCTAGCGAGCTAGCCTGATCTAGATTTATAACTTTTGGAATATAGTTACCATGTATACACATATCACATATCATAGAAAGGGTGTTAGGTATACTCGTGGCCACAGAAAGTGACAGTCTCCCACGATTTCAGCACTGTAATTTGTTATATTCACCTTAGAGTCTTATAGGACTCTGCTGGGTCCAAATTTCTACCCCATTGTTCTTTGGCATTTGCAAGATTTTTTTATGCCAAAACATTGAGGTAAACCGAAAGAGAAGTGCTGAAGATGATTGAAAGTTAGCCTGGTAAACCCGGCTGTTGCAAGGATAGTCATTCGCAATAACAGCCTGGCACCCAGGGCGGGGGTCACCTTCATGCTGCCCATTTTTTGATACGCGAGCCCTGCCACAGTGCCGCTCATGTAGTGGAATGACGTACAACTTATGTTAGTAAAATTTCACTGATACGTATCGTTGACTCGCGTTCTATCATGTCTGACAGTGAAAACAAGGACGACAATTTTTGCAGGACAATTAAATCTCATTTATGTACCTTAACAGAGTCCGGATTCTCCAAAGAATCTGGCACAACGTCGGTCAACAGCAACTTCGTTTCATTTCTCAGGCTCGGCCGAGTCGGCAGGCTCTCGCGTATCAAAAATTGGGCAGCATGAAGGTGACCCAGGCCCTGGGTGCCAGTCTAATTGAAAGTTTTACATGTATATGACTGGGGGGTATGGCCGCAGGCGGCGAGGGCCGAACCTTTATAAAAACAGATTTACTTACAGGAATTAAAGGGCAATAGGATCAACTAAGATAATAATATGATTCCTTTGAGCTGACAAGTTTATGAGATACCACGAGAGCGTGACTGTTGGCATTTTCCATCATTGGTTCAATGATTGAAATTCCTCTCAGCTCTTCCCTTGATAGTTTTGTAATAAGTAAGTATGTGATTATGTATCCAGGTACTGTCCCATTTCCTTCAATTCGCCACCCCTGCGTGACCGTGACACCCAGAAACAAATTAAAATTTCGTCTGCAGCCAACCGTGAGCTGTGACAACGGAAAATTTTTCGTCAAAAATCACGAGATTTTACCCAATTTGGCACAGAATTTCGTGACAATTTGGTTCAAAATTCACCTTGAAACCTCTGTGACAAAGAACTTTTTCAAAAAATTCACCAATTTCCAAGGGTCCGTGATGTGTGACAAACGAATTGAAGGAAATGGGACAGTAATATACACTGGCGGCGAAAAATGATGACCCCCCACGTGACTCGATCTAATTGAGTTTTTGAATTGGGGGGGGGTCATCATTTTTCGCCGCCAGTGTAGAATAAGAATTCATAAGCTTTTCAATGAGCAGACACGCAACAACACAACATAGAGCAATAGAGACCTTGCGCAGAGCCACAACAAGCCACGTGTGGCTTAGTCAGCTTGCGCAGGTGGTTGGCTCGCATTTGTGTGCGCTAGCCAACAGATCCGTTTCCATGCCCTATCATGGGTTCCACCGCTGGAAACATCTAGTATGATCTACTGTATAATTTTATTATTTGGCCCAATTTGTCGGTCACACATGATACATCACACTCGGTTTTCGCCAATAAATTGAATAATTTTTTCTCGACTTGTTCTCGGAAAAATTAAAAGTCATGTGCACAACAAAATGAACAAAATGATACGATTTGATCCCAGACGTCTGACACCTAGAGACACTGGCCAATTATGCATTGATAATCCAGCAAAGGGATGTCCTGGCTTGTCCATACTTGATTGTGTTGGTACATTCATAGATGAGATCCAGAAAATACGACGCAACGTGGCTGTTGGCTAGCGCACACAAACCACCTGCGCAAGCTGACTAAGCCACACGTGGCTTGTTGTGGCTCTGCGGAAGGTCTCTAATATGTGCTCTGAATGGACTAAAAACTATACTTGTAAGATTAACAGACATCCAGAAAATAGCCTTACAAATTAAGCAAAGTGAAGGCAAATGCTGATCTCAAGGGAGGTTAGCTCCTAGTTACTGAGTATTAGTGTTGCACGTGACTCGACTCGACTCCGGCTAGTCGACGAGTCGAGTCGATTTTTAGTCGAGCCGAGTCGGACTAATGACTCGTGACTTCTGGCAACTTTAAGTCACTTGAGCGAAATTGAGTCATTAGCTGAATAATCACACCTTTTTTGGTAATTGAGATGTAGTACACAGCTGAATTACCCGTCTTGGTAATAGTTACTCATTTTGGATGTATTAAATTCTATTCAATAATATATTCACATATTAATACTGTCCCATTTCAATCGATTCGCCACCCCTGCGTGACCGTGATGGCTCGAAACGAAATAAAAATTCGCCAAAAGCTAAAGTGCTCCGTGACAACGGAAAAATTTTCGTCAAAAATCACAAAATTTTACCCAATCTGGCGCAGAACACTTCGTGACAATCTGGTGCAAAATTCACCTTGAAACCTCTGTGACAAAGAACTTTTTCAAAATTTCGCCAATTTGAAAGGGTCCGTGATGCGTGACAAACGAATCGAAGGAAATGGGACAGTAAATTAACTACATAGGCGACTCGGCTGACTTAACTGACTCGAGTCGACTCCGGAGTGGAGTCACCAGATTTGGAGCCGGAGTCAACTGGAGTCGAGCCAAAGTGAGTCATAGCCGAGTCTCGGCAACACTACTGAGTATAAGTACATGATCCACGATCTGAGTTCAGCAAGATGGAATTGAAAGATTGAGCTGTTATTTCAAGTACAACTCTCATGGGATGATTTGATTCATTTGAATCTTTTCCTGTTTGAGCCAGAGATCAATGGTCACAGAGGAAGCTTACTCTGTTATCTCGTTCCTCGTATTGATAGATACCAAGGTATGTGAGCTATCTTTTGGGAGACCAAACTTTGTTGCAATTTTTTCCGGTACAAAAGACAGGCTGGTATGTACGTTCCCTGTGGTAGATTGAGCAGCACTACCTTACTGGCTCTTTTGTTTTCTCTAAAGCCGTATGCGTGATAAATTTCAAATGATTGACTGGTAGTGCTGGCAAAAGCTTTTGCTGATTGAAAATTGTGTCCATTGCGAGTAGCATATCTTTTTATTTGTTTTTGTTGTACTTAAAGAAATTTGTTTATCATTCTGCACAATAAGCGCTCAAGATTTCTCAACACCGGATTTATAAGGTCGTTTATCATTCTGCACGATAAGTACCCAAGATTTTTCAACACCGGGTTTATAAGGTTGTTTATAAGGTTGTGTCAAGGTAAGTAGAGGCAGAGGTCAAAGGACAGACTGACGTAGAAACTGAAATTGGACTGAGTTGTACGGACGGAATATATATGGTACCCCGTGAGAATTGGACAAAACCAACCTGCCACGAACATTTTTGTGAGGAGCCAAATGTTCGGCAAAAGGAACTACACGGGATGGAGGGGGCTATCAAAGGTATGTGTGGTGGAACGAAAGTCATGGAAGGGAAGTCGAGCCAGGAGCAGTGAGCTGGCATTGTTTGTGCGACAAGTCAAAGGTCCGGTCCGGTTCTAGCGGAAATAGATAAATTTAGTAGTGGCTACTACACGTGGCCGCGGAAAGTGACGGTCCGGTCACACGTGATATAGTTGACGCATTAGAGACGCAGTTTATTTTTTGTACCATATTAACACTACTCTACAATGGCTCATACACAACACTCCTCTGACACAAAGAACAGACTCATTGCTGCCATACAGGCCGGAAAATCCATTGAAAAGGCTGGCCATCTTACCAGAATACCCTATGGAACTGCGAAGAAGATCTGGCTCAGATTTTGTGAAATGGGATCCACCGACAACAGGCTACGTAGTGGACGACCTACCAAAGTTACCGAGAGGACACAACGGGAGCTGGTTAGGATAGCCCGTAAGAATCGCCGGATGCCATTTGGCGAGATTGGAAACATGATGGAACCTCAGTTGAGTGAGACAACTGTGCGGGAGCATTTGGCCAAAAATGGGTACCACCGACGAGTGGCAAGAAAATCTCCATACCTCACTGAGGTCCAGAAGAAGAAGAGGAAGGTATGGGGAGAGGAACAGGGGCAGCAGGACTGGTCAAAGGTCATCTGGTCCGACGAATGCTATGTTTATCTGGGAGACACACGAGGCCGGGTTTATGTGACACGTCGTGCTGATGAAGAATTCGAAGAAGACTGCTTAATTCCAACATTTAAGCAGTCTACTGTTCGGGTCATGGTGTGGGCTTGCATTATAAAGGGGAGAAAGGGGCCATTGACGGTGCTGGAATATCCAGGAGGCAAGGGCGGGGGAATGACAGCAAAACGGTATCAAGAACAAATTTTGGAGGCAAAGCTGGTGGATTTTCATGAAGAAATGAAGTCAGAGAGGGGGGAAATCAAGTTTCAGCAGGACGGCGCACCAAGTCATACAGCAAAAACAACGAAGAAATGGCTTTCCGACCATGGTATCTCTGTCTTCCCACACCCACCATCTTCACCTGACATTAATCCCATCGAACATGTCTGGCATGAACTCAAACATGGTATACGTGATAGACCACATCACCCTACATCTTTCTCCAAGCTTGCTGTGGTTGTTAAGGAGGTGTGGGATGGGATTGCTGTGAAGGATGTTGACAAGTAGGTGGCCCGCATGGATTCTATTGTTGATGCCGTGCTGGAAGCAAACGGTGGTCCCACGAAATTTTGATGGAGGAGCATGTTTTATTAGTCTAGTGGACCATGTAAATAAATTTTTATACAGATCCGAGAGGTGTATCCAGGTGCAGACCTGTTTTCAGTGAGGAGAGAGAGACAACGAAAATTTGTCACAGTGTGACCGGACCGTCACTTTCCACGGCCACGTGTATATATGGTACTCGTGAGAATAGTTTAGTGCCAACTTCCCCCAGAACTTCGTGTAAGGAGCCAAACCTAAAGGTTCGGCAATAAAGTCACGGGACCGTCACTCCCGTGAGCTCCCGTGACCACTTGAAAATACTCAAAAATGTCTAATTGACTTTTCTGGTATTGTTTAGAAGACATCGGGCAATGACCGAGAGAGATAAGGAAATGAAAAACCCCGATGTCAGAGAGGGTGTTGCATTCTTTTGTTATCCCAAGTTCCTCTAGATTTCACTACGAAATTCATATTTAGAGTAAATGGAACATATGTTTTGATTTATGTAGAAATTTCACTCTCCACGGCCATGCAAGGAGAGCTTTCTTTGAGGTGGAGGTTTGTCACACTATTTCTGTCACTCATTCTCCCTGTATTTCGAGCACCATTTTTGTTCATCGCCACTTACCTCATGTTTCACTTGGTATTCTTCTTTAAACACATGTATTCCACATCGAAAAATCGGGGAGCATCAATTTTGAGGGAAGATGCTGAAAAGTGTGGTTTTTCAATTCCCTGTTGTTTGCATTCCTTTGTCTTCCATTTGAATTTGTGGAAATTCAAGTCACATTCAGGTTTTCGAAGATCTCAAAAACTCAAAAAGTGTTGAAAAACAGCCAGAACAGTTGTGTCTGCTTTCTACAAAGGGTACTGGGCAGGATGTGTATCACAGACATCAGGTAAGGGGGAGGTCCCTGGAGGGGGAAAAGAAATGCAAGGTACCTATTTTTGGCCCATTTGACCACTCTTTGGGGCTGTTTTGATGGAGTTGTTACAAGGCCACTTTAGGAGGACTTGTTCTTGCTTATTGTGAGTCAGGTGGCAGTGCAAATTACCATGAGTTAGATCCATTAGATTCCATCTGGCATATTACTAATCTTATTTTATACCATTACTGGCAGTGGCCACCTTACTAATTGGATTATGGCTTACATGGCCTCATACCTGCCATGTGAAGTGACAGCCCTATTCCTTTTACTACAGTATCATTTTCATTAGTCTTATGTAACCAGACTGACAACAGTCTCAGGACTGAACATTTATGGCCATGGCACTTAAAATCAGCCATGGCACACTCTCATTTTGACCCTAAAACCATGGCTGACTTTGGGTGCCATGGCCTAAGGGACTTTTTCCTTAATGACATACTATTTGCAACACCCATTTGTTGTCAACCTACTGTACTGGCATGTATGGAAGCAACGAGGATCTGACTGTGATATGCCACCTTGACTGAACGATAGCAAATGAACAGTCGTGATCTGTGACCGTTTCTTCTTTTAGCAACCAGTGGCAGAAAATTTATTGTTCATCTGTTTGAAAAATTTGGTTTTTTTTTCGATTTTTTTCCCCCCTTAGACTCTGCCACGGCCCAAAGATAGCAACAATCCACCTGTTAGCTGTG
Source organism: Dendrothele bispora CBS 962.96 (assembly GCA_004369135.1). Classification (NCBI taxonomy): domain Eukaryota; kingdom Fungi; phylum Basidiomycota; class Agaricomycetes; order Agaricales; genus Dendrothele; species Dendrothele bispora. Next base: position 35,757 of record ML179486.1, read on the forward strand.
ACATAATGGTATTTTAGCAACGCAGCAAGGTCATCATGACCGTGACCGTTGCTTCCATACATGCCAGTACAGTAGTTCAACCTAGTCATGTACTGTACCATTTCAATCAATTCGTCCCCCCTGCGTTACCGTTACATGCCCGACGAAATTTTTTGTTCGTCAAGTGGAAGATTATCGCGTTATATGTCGAAATTTTCGTCCAAAAAAGGCAAAAAATATTCTTTTTTGAACGGATTTCCGCGAAATTTAGGGTGTAACGCAAAAAAAAATTCGTCAGACCACTGTGTTACTACATTACATGTGTTACATTTCGTCAATTCGGAAGTGCCGCGTTATGTGTTACTGCCAAATTGATCGAAATGGTACAGTAGACTGTCTTTATTGCTATTCTCCTTGGGTTCATACTAGTGCCAAACTCAGAAAGTTCATGATGTGACAGTAGTCTCATGTAACCAGACTGATGATACACACTGAGTATATGTGTGTATGTAGTCTGGTGAAATCTTATAGACGTGGGCACTGCTGCCTACCCAATATGACATAATCATATTGCCGGAGAATAAAAGCTAATTTTTTCAACAAAATGGATTGTTTTTATCACCTAGAGTACTTTCGTATTCAAAGAATGTAAAAATAGTGGTCGGATTCCACAGAATGATATGAGTCCAGCCATGATTATTAAACAGAAGTGGGCCATTGCTACGCGTGGCAGTTATGAGGCCGGTAAGTATGACTCATGATTTAATAGATAAGATATCTGATTGACCATATGGGTATATGCATGAAACTCGAGCAGCCAGTTCGAGTTTAGTAAGGACGAGACCTCCGTAAACTCCGGCCTCGTAATTAATCACAGGACTGCTGTGAATATACGCTGGTTTTGAAGAATTTACTGTTTTTCTCTGCTCAGTCAGCACTAGTCGGTTTTCATATTTTCTAGAATTAACGAAAATGACTCCCGGATGCTCCACATTCACCCTGAGTTGGCTTGAGCTTGTGGAATAGTGAAAAAAACAACAGGTGGGAAACTTTTTGATTATGTCATAAGTTTCTGGCAGTGCCCGCATCGACAGTTTAGCAAAGGACTAGTGTGACAGTGTGAAGATTAGCTCAAAAATCATTGAGTTTTCAGGGAGAATCATTTTGTTATAAGTTTGAGCAGCATACTGTACCATTTCAATCAATTCAATAGAGGATGTGACCCGTGACTGTGCAAATGAATTTTTGCCTCGATAATGTGCCCGGGACACTGTGACACTAGGAAAATTTTTCAATAAATTGGTCAAAAATGACAAGTTTTTTGGCCATTTTGGGCCGTGTCTCACTGGGACATTTCAATAAAAGGGGTCGGGACAATGTGACAATGGTGAATTTTCACTAAAATAAAAGGGTCCGTGATGCATGATTATCAAATTGATTGAAATGGTACAGTAGTATATAAAAAAGCCATGAACTGATTCAGTTAGTTAAAGTTCTCAAGGATATTCAAGTTTTTTTCTGAAGATTCCAGGTACTTACAGTCTTACAAGCTCATCTACTGCACTATCACAACATGATGTTCAGCAGGTGTGACCTATGACACCAAAACTTTGCCGTTCATCCAGTTCAGAACCTCTTTAGTGCTGTGACAGCACCTGAACCAAGGTCAAAAATGTATAAATTTTGGCTCAAAACCCATTGAAATCATCTATAAATAACAGAAATGCGCCGCAGGCACTAGAAAATTTAAGTTTTACTCTTTATCACTAAAATTTGCTTGAAAATTCACATGTCACAACAGTTCAGAGGCTATTGTGACCTGTGACAGTTTTCAAAAAGGCAAAGTTCAGCAGAGGGGTGTGACATGTGACTAAACATTGGGTCGTAATTACTAATAGTACAGTATGGGAACTTGCACATACTCACACTCACAAGTAAAATAACCTGCAAGTATACCTGCAAGGGCTGCCATAATTGCAGGAAATCACCCAATGAAGAATGAATTACTGTAGCATTTTGTTCAATTCAGCAGTCACAGGTCACAGCCCTCAGGAATTGACCGAATTGTCACAGAAGTCACAGTAAGCTTCCAGCATATCATCCATTCAAGCCACGGGCACAAACTCTTCCAGGCACTCCCTGCCCATTATTTGACCATCCTGTGTCATTATTACACTGAATGTTCGACAATTCAAAGTCATTAGTGGATAGGTAGTAATGAAGAGCATAAAATAAAGAAACAGATGTTTCAGGCACTTTTGCCAGTCCATTCAAGACATGTGGATCGTTGGCATAGACAATTGTTCTGTCAATTTTTAGCGTAAAGAAGAAGCTGTGTTGAGCTGAAGTCGAATGCTGTATATGAGGAAAACTCCTGCATGGAGTGAATACCACTTTCTTCCCTTGCATCAACATCTGAAACCAAATTCCAAGCTTTCCAACTGAGTCAACGCCCCCATTTTCCTTTTGAACTATATACAACCAAGTGGTTGACGCTTTCAACCTATTGGGTCCTTGAAAGTTGAGCCGGTTAATCCTAATCCTAGGAATGGCCCGGAGGTTGTGGACATTACGAGGTCAGTATTACGAAAAATGTGACTTTGTACATTTTAATTTCCAAAACCCTAAAAACATGCCAAAAATTGAAAGAGGCGTTTTCAGTGATCGAACCACAAAACCCTTAACCCCTAAAGGGCTATCGGGAATATTCCTTGAAGGTCCAGTGAGGTAATGATAGTGAGAATACATGTGGGAACCAGCCCAACTGAGCTTAGTGAGGATGAGATCTCTGTAAACTCCAGCTTTGTAACTAGCTCAAAGTGTGTGTGGGACCTAGCTCAAAATGGTTGCGGGAACTAGCTCAAAGTGCATGGGAACTAGCCCAGAATGTGTGCGGGAACTAGCTCAAAGTGTGGAACTCGCTTAAATTTTGTGTGCGGGAATTAGCATTTGAGTGCGGGATTTTATCAAATATGTAGAAGAATTATGCTATTCTCTACAAAAATTATTACTCAAGTTCCCCGCACAACTCCATTATTTCCCGCACCTACACTTTCTTTTTCCGAAACCTACACTCTCCTTTTCTCGCACCTGCACCCTCTATTTTCCACATTTAAACTCTCCATTTCCCGCACTTAAAATCTATTTCCCACACTTAAAGTTTTAAACTCTATTTCCTGCACCTACACACTATTCACCTGCACTTCCTTCAAGTATGGTGTGCCACCATGACTGAAAAGGAGTTTTTTGAGTTCATTTCACATCTATTACAGTTACAATACAAATAGATACATATAAATAGATAGATATACATAAAATCTAATGTGCTACGGGGTAGTATTTATTTAAAATCAGTCATTTCCTGAAAGATCTCAGATGGATCAGAAAAGCAACTATAGGATCTACGGTAGTCCATGAAAGTTTGGGGGATATTGTGTATCTAGTAAGAATATAAATTTGTCTATTTCAACACATTAGTCAACGAGAATAGCAGATGCACCAATCTAACCCATAGGTACATCAATTTCAACCTTGAGAGCCACATCTTCATATCAATAACATTTCTTTCGCATGAAAGCCTTGACGTGCACTAGTACAAATACTTTTCTGAGGGAGAGATGAATGATGGTCAAAGAGAAAATAGGCACAGTGATAGTAAGCGCAGAAGGAGGTTGCACGTGTTCCGTTGACAATGGTTTGGTCAGGTCACATAATCTGACACGTCCTTCTGTCAGTCCGGGTAGGTCTGAGTCCTCTAATGAGTCTCTATGGCATGGGATGTGAGTTTGTGTGACATGTCCAATAACTCACATTTTTGTCACATTTCGTGATATCTGTAGCTGCGAAATTGAAAGGAATAGTACATATCTCTAGGCATTAATTGTAAGCTTATGAACATAGGCTAACGAGGCTGAGAGAGCTTGTGGAAGTTGTGAAGAGTGTGCGGGAACTAGACCCAAGTGTGCGCCGTGCCGGGATAGCCCTTAGGTGTGGGAGTTGTGCGGGGGAATAATTTGAGCAGCATAAAGAATAAGAATAATATCTGTACTTGAATTTGAGCGGCATATAGAAAAAAATCCCGCGCCTGCACCAAACGCTCTGCACCCGGGCTGTACCCGTACCATAAATTACAGTATACTGTACTTTTGTATATGGTGAGACCTTAGTCATTATAGTCCATAACGTTGCTAGACAAATCTATCGGAAAGCTAGGAGTCAAGATCTTGAGGTTCCTAGAGCGGAGGTTTGATAGCGCCGGGTCAGCCTACTTCATACTAACTTTAAGGAGTTCTCATAAGTTTGGAGCACAAGATAAAGAAAATGGGCGCGCTGGATTGTTTGAAAACTGGCGAGTCACCAGTGACAGTCAACAGCTGATTTCACTTGGCACCACGAAGACTTTACCTTGTAATATACACTAATCACTGTTGGGGTTAGTAATCACTTGCCCACATGAACACAGGGTTGTAGCCAGGAGATTATCAAACTCATCCACTGGCAAAAAATCTGCCATTGTCTTTCAACACTCACTCGTGTCACATTGTCTCCCAGTGGTTGAAGGAATACTCGAAGACCCTTGAGACATTTGGCATGGTGTCACATCAAATGTAGTTTTGTTCGTATGATAGTTGGTCTCAAACGTCAGGAATCCCTCAATTCAGAGCAGTTGCTGTTCCCTCCTAGCAAATGTTTGTCTGCTTTGTAGTTTTGTAACTTACATTACATGATTCCCCTACCCTGAATAGAAGGAGAAGGGACTCGTTTCTCGAGTGGTTTCTGTCACTCACTTCTGTCTGCACTTTTTTTGATGCACTTGTTTTCTGGAAATCTGTTCCATGGCTCTAGTGTTTTCTGGGTAATTGTGTCCCACATCTGAATCAGATGAACAGCTTGTGCATCTGGCGGTCCGATTACTGTCTTTGGAGAATCATATCTTACTGCGCAAGTTGCTTCAAGCTTTGCAGCAGGAAAAGCAAAATCTTTGCCTATAAGAGCCATGAAATGAGCAGTGATTACTGGGCAACAATTCATCTTTTATGAGATATTCAAAAATTAAAGCTTTGACGAGTGTAAGTATGTATTTTCGTTCTAGCTGCGTGATTCTTATTAGCTTTGTAAAGATGTCCTTACGAAGATGGACGTGAAAAAAATCCGTTCAGATATTCGTCTCTACAACTAAAGACCTGCTTGAAGCTTGACAGCCCAGCAACCCGGGATTTTGTATACAATCACTTACGGACTCACCCGCAAAGTGATACTCGTTGAAAAATCCGGGTCGGAACATAGTCATACCTTGGTACGTATCAATGCACACCAGAACCAGATTCTTCACTTATCAAAAATTTTTCCCGTCGACTAGTAGGTCATCACTGCGTGCGGCAAGGACGAGGCCGTAAACTATCGGGACTGAAGACAAATAAAAACAATGTCGTTGAGATCCAGGTATCGATTCCAAAATAAAATGGCAGAAGTAATTTGTCTGCGGTCTCAGTTCTACAGCGAGTAATGTCACTCGATCCTTCATGTTGACACTTCTTAGTCTGGTACATATAAACTCTGTTTCCAGCGGGTTCCAATCTTGCTACCAGTGCTAACTAATTAGATTTGTTTCTCCTGACACAAGGTGGCCTCTAGAGCAAAGTCGGAGTCGGGGATGCCGCAATAGTGGCGCTATCAAGATGTACTTCATACCCGTCAAACAAAAAGTTATTCTCCAGTCATATAATAAAGTCCTATGAGACTGGAACCCTCGCTCATAGGTTGATGGCATCATTCATATCCCTTTAATGACAGCGGGATGCAAGGAATTGCCAAGGAAGTTAAAAGCTGTGTCAGAGGAGTTGCAACTAGGGATTAATATTTGAATTCACACTAAATCCCTTCTACGGAACAACAGATACCCATCACTTTTCCCCGAGTCACAATCGAGATTTTCACTGATTATCTAATGCTTACCCTGCAAGCGACCCTATATGAGATCCCGATTGGTGGTGGGGAGCACTTGTCGGAGAAAATTTACATGACATATCAATGGAAATCCCTTGGCAATAGTTGAAAATTTTATTGCTAGCCAGTTTTAAGCGCCAGTTGATAATCTTACTGAGGCCTTGTCATATGTGGTTCCGTATAATGGTACCGGTGTGGCGCGGGTTTTGACCGGGGTTTCTGTTAGACCCCATATTTGTATGACTATTTCCGCATACACTGGGTTCAGCAGCTCGATTACAAGATACCTGGTGTCAATTAGATTAAAATTTGAAATCAGGTAACTTTCGTGCTACTCTGTTTATGACTGATACGTTCCGCTATATATATCCACTCCATTCAAATTCCTTCCCCCATACTATAATGAACAGTGGAACCCAGCAAAGCCAATTCTTCAGTATTGCCCACGAGACATTACTTCCTGTACTTGCTCTCTGTGCTACAGGATTGCTTGTCTATCATGGAATTTTATCAAGAATGAACCAACCAAGATATCCCCCTGGACCAAAGCCACTTCCACTAGTTGGAAACTTGCTTCAGCTTCCCCTCTTTAAACCTTGGCTTCGTTTCACAGATTGGAAACATTGCTATGGTGTGTCCATAATAACTATCATGATGCCATAGGAAAATTAATTCAGATTTCTTCTGTCTGATATAGGAGATGTAGTCCATGTCCATGCCTTCGGTTATCATATTGTCATAGTCAACTCTATTAGTGCAGCCGATGATATTTTCAACAAGCAATCCAGAGTCTTTTCTGATAGACCAAGGCTGAGTGTTATCGATTTGTACGGCTAATCAACGCATCTCTGTTCATCAGTCAGTTCCTAACTTAAGTTGACAGCATTGGAGCCGATTTTGCCATTCCTTTTATGCCTTACGGTGATATTTGGCGAAAACACCGCTCGATGCTGCAACAGAAGTTCCGTGCAAGTGAGCTGCCCATTTTTCGAGCCATGGAGATGGACAAAGTCCATCAGATGGTCCTGAGGTTCATGAAGAGACCTGATGAATTCTCAACACATGTTAGAAAGTATGTTATTTTTTTCCCACATTTTATTTTCTTTTGCTTATTCTAAAACTTAGCTATGCTGGAGGCATTATGATGTCTATTGCATACGGCTATCAAATCACTGAAGCAGAAGATTCTATCCTTACAAAGGCTGAAGCTGTGGCACACCTTTTCACTGACTCATTGCTTAAGGGCACAATTATGGATGCTTTCCCTGCGAGTAAGTTTGTTGTAAAACATTACGTACTATTTGACAAATGATTTCCAGTTTACCGTCTGTTCGAATGGCTTCCGGGAACTGGGCATAAAGCACATGGAATCAAGGCTCATGGAATGATCGCTGAAGCTCTTGATCTTCCCTTCAAGTTTGTGCAGGACGAGATGGTAAATCACAGTTAGCATCAATTCTTCAGTGCCATGTAGTGATTTATATTACAGAGCAAAGGAATTGCAAAACCATCATTCACTTCGGAACAATTAGAACAAATTGCAGATTCTGAAGCCAACGAAGCAATAAAGACTCACCGGTTTATCAAGGATGTTGCAGGTAACATCTACCTTGGTGAGTTTGTTGTCTGTGTAAAGAATCATCACTGGCTCATGTTGATGATCACTTAGCTGGCACTGATACAGTGGGTTTTCTACTCTTTTCAAGTCCTAAAATTGTTGACCTGTTCTCAGATGAATGCCTATCTACTTTCATTCATACAATTGATGGTTTTACATCCTGATATCCAGAGGAAAGCTCAGGCTGAAATTGATGCAACCATTGGTACCAACCGCCTTCCAGAATTCAATGACCGACCATCTTTGCCCTATGTTGAAGCACTTTACAGGGAGATCTTTCGTTATCGTCCGGTCACCCCATTGGGTTGCGTGAATTCTCTAAACTAGATTCATCTACTGATATTTTCAATACAGGCATTCCTCACGCAGCCATTGAAGAAAGTTTTTACAACAATTTCTTCATCCCAAAAGGCAGGTGTTCCAAAAAGTGAGAAATATCTCTACTAAGCTCTCTTTTTTGCGTAGGCACTGTTGTGATTTCCAATATCTGGTATGTCCTCTTCTTATTTGAGGTTTATGATATTCCAGATCTCAATTGATCGTTTTCAAGGGCAATGTCGCGGGACTCAGAAATCTACAATGATCCCGACAAATTTATGCCTGAACGTTTTCTGACTGAGGATGGAAACCTCAACAACGATGACTTGCCGTTAAGTTATGGGTTTGGAAGAAGGTGAGAAGCAACCCAAATCGAAGTCTAGCTGGCTTGAGTAATAGATCTTCCAGGATTTGCGTTGGTCGCCTTTTGGCTGAAGACGTTTGTTGGCTGGCTATTGTATCTACTCTCGCCACTTGTGATATTACCACAAAAGAAGATGAACATGGAGAACCAGTCAAAGTCGAGGACAGTCTTCCAGATAGTCTAGTTAGGTATGTTATTGACTTGCCTTGTGTTATGGGTTCATGCATATAATTCTGCGATTAGCACTCCAGACCCATTCCAGTGTAGCATAACTCCACGATCTATTCAGAAACGGAGCTTATTAGAATTGGTCACTGTGAATCATTAAACACATTCGCAAAATCTCGGGAGAAAATATAATTCCAATCCTTGTTATTGATTGTTAGATGTAGTCTTATTATGATTCTCATTGCGCGCGATGCATGCCAGCCACTTATTAGATAATCAAATAAAAACCACTGAAATAAGTTGCTCAAGGTCAATAAATTGGGGGAACCTGATTTTTGGCGTTACACGGTCGCGTGTTGCATGTTGTGTGTCAAACTTGCAGTTTGGATTTGTGTACCACCCCATGCAACCTCATTAGGAAAATGGTCCCAGGAAAATAATTGCTAGTTAAGCAATCAATACAGCTAGAACCGGATACCAGAGGTATTATTTCATAGAATGTTTAGTATTAGAGAGTTTGCACAGCGCCAACCACTGCCACGTGCGGCTTATATAAAGTGGTTGGCTGTCGTTGTTTGTGCGCAAGCCACTGTTCCTTCCTTTGTATACTATGGGTCATGAATCGAGTTCTAGCACATTTTATCAACAGAAATCTTCTACTTGTAAACATTCATTCCACTCTTGACACCTCAATAAGCACCCTCCGAGTCCCAGCTCCTCTAAACTGTTAAAAAAAATTGACACGTGACCACGTCAACAAGCGGTGACAGCTGGTGACAGCCAACTGCTCACACATGGTTATATAAGCCACATGTGGCAGTGGTTGGTGCTGTGCAAACTCTCTATTATCCATGTGGTTGTGCAATATAATAGAAATAACTCACCAGTTAGTGAATACTTTGTAGCAATTTTGGCATAATAGTGGAAAATACTCAGTCAAAAGTTTTTACTGAGTGATTCTGACTTGAGACTTTCAATACATCAGGAAAACCACCTCCAGATAAAGAGTCACTTATTAATGGAAATTAGCAATAAAATCAGTAATGGCAAGGGGTAGGTGCAATGTGAATCCCGGACATCAGGTAGGGGGGGGGGATCCCCTGGAGGGGAAAAAAATGCAAGGTACCTATTTTTGGCCAATTAGACCACTCTTTCGGGCTGTTTTGATGGGTTGTGAGCATCTCAAAGCTTACCAGGACTTACCACACTGTTAAGTAATGTTACCCTACAGATCTGTATGGTGGCCAACACACAGATCTGTATGGCAACCTACACACAGATCCATATGTTGGCCAGACTCAACACCAACCAATGAGATGGCTGATGCTGAGTCTGTATGCACAAAATGTTTTATGTATACAGACTCAACACCAACTGATACTGTAGCCCGATGAAAGAAAGTTCCATCACGCATCACACAGGGCTTTGAACTGTTCATTTTTTACAATTCATCACACATCACGTTGAGAAATGAACTGTGTGACAAACAAAAATTTCAGCTCAAATTTTCTTCCCGCAGGGGCCACCCAGTTTTTATGGACATATTTTTTGCTTCAATTCATAGAATTAATGAAATTCAACAAGTTGACCTACCAACTATAAATTTTTAGGCTGTTATCCCTTGATTTTTCAGGCAAAGTGAACTGGAAATGAACATGTGTCACACTCCATTTTGGACACTGAACTCATTGAACTGGAGTTCAAAAACGTCACACCCAAAATGGACTGAACTTCCTTTCATCGGGCTACAGTATGGTGGCTGATGTTGAGTTTGTATACACAATAAGTTCTATGTATACAGACTGAAAACCAACTGATGTGGTGGCTGATGTTGAGTTTCAAGTTGTACATAAAAATATTTTATGTATACAGACTCAATGCCAACCGATGTGGTGGCTTATGTTGAGTCTGTATGTGCAAAAAGCTTTATGTCTATAGACTCAACACCAACCAATGTGGTAGCTGATGTTGAGTCTGTACACACAATATGTCTTACGTATACAGACTCAACACCAACCGATGTGGTGGCTGATGTTGAGTCTGTATGCACAGGATGTATTATGTGTATGGACTCAACATCGGCCACCACATCGGTTGGTGTTGAGTCTGTATACATAAAACATTTTGTGTGTATGGACTCAACATCAGCCACCACATCAGCTGGTGTTGAGTCTGTATACATAATAGACTGTGTAGCAACTAATGCAGCAGCCGGCGTTGAGTCTGTGTACTTTGAGTTTGACGATAATAGCGAAAGACTATGCCCCTGAATACTACTAACTTCCACAGACCGTGTAGCAACCAACACGGCAGCCGTTGTTGAGTCTGTGTACTTTGAGCTCTTTCCTGTAGTGTGGGTTACCATACAGATCTTTATGTCAGCCAACATATGGATCTGTACCGTGCAATTACTTAACACTCACCCACTTCTAGCTCAATATAAGTGCAGAATCCAGATCAAAGTGGCCTTGCATGTTTAATTAGAATCTTTTGGACACTGATCACTGAACCCAATGCTTACCTTCTATTAACATTGGTAGTATGAAGCTAGATTCATAGGGCTCAGCATGGATACATTGGGGGATTACCTGTATCCGGAACTGCGGGTTTTTTACTTTCAAAAATTCAAACCTGTAGCCGGCCATTTTTACAACTGGGTAACCTGTATCCGGGGCATCTGACCTGCGACTTTTTAATGAATATCAGTCTGAATAGACTATAGTATATTATTCTGAGTGTACAATTGGAGTTTTTACACACCACTAGGTCTGATTTCAGTACAGTCTGTTAAGACTGTTATTTTGTAAGTCAATAGTATTAGTTGTCATAAGGTTCAATTAAGGTTCAGCTAGAATTGTGTATATCTTAGGCAACAGACCACATAGTTCTTTGTGTTATATATCTAGAAGTAGTCACAGAAATTCTTTCCTGATTATTTATTTTGTTTTTTTAGAAATTGTGGCATGATGTTTTTACAAGGAATAGGTCAAGTATAAGATTATGGGACATAGACCATTTTATGTAGATTAATAATCAGCCCAATTTTTATTTCTAGACCTTCCTCCAAAGTGTAGATTAATAACCATGATGGAAACCACTACTCTAACGTTAGAGTAGTGGTTTCCATCATAAAGTTAACCTGGCCCAATCTTGGCCAAGCAACCCCCCTATGACCTTTTATATTTGTAAGGCCGGTATCTAATGTTAGCGGGTTTTCCACCTAAGTATCTCCTTAGTCAACTTCATACGCTCTGGGATCTGGGTCTGGGATCTGGCTGCCTCTTTTGGGTCTTATGCACTGCCTTCTGCCTCTGCCTTCTGGCGGAGTTGAACCAAGGGCCTCTTGGGGGCAAGCTCTCGGCTGATTGGGCGCTGGGTTAACTTTATGATGGAAACCACTACTCTAAAGTTAGAGTAGTGGTTTCCATCAAACCAGACCAGCTTTTATTTCTAAACCTTCCTCCAAAACTCATTTTCTAGAAGTGGGGAGATGTCCCAAAGTGAATACTTAGTATAAGTATAAGTGATGTTTTCCAATCTAAATATACATTTTATTTATTTATTAAGTCTGAATGTACTTCAAATAATGCCATTTCCCATCAATGTAAACAATAATAAATACTTACTGAATACACCAGGTACCTGCAGATACTGTAGCATTTTGTTCAATTCAGCAGGGGGTGTGACCTGTGACAGGTGGAACCATTTCGGCACTCCGGTAATTTACATTTGGGACCGTGATCTCCTAAGAAAATTCAACATTTCTGAGCAGAAATTTCCATTTTTGGTGCTGATTTTACAGATTTTCTTCACGGTCACAGCAAAAAATTTCGGCAGGACCGGATTTTTGCTGTGACTTCTGTGACAATTCAGTCAATTCCTGAGGACTGTGACTCGTGACTGCTGAATTGAACGAAATGCTACAGTATGTGTAATTTTTCAAAAATTTAAACCTGTATATGCAAGTATCCATACCTGCAAATCTGGATACTTTAAATATCCGGATCCGGCAGGTTTTCCCACGGATAACCTGGCAGGTACCTGGGAAATACCTGTATCCATGCTGAGCCCTACTGTAATTTTCTGAAACCTGCCTGACCCTTGGGTAATGAAGTTAATTTCATCATTTTACTTAGTCTTACTATATACAGACCCAAACCTGGAAGTGAAACAAATGGGGAAGCGAAAATTTTGAATACACTCGTCACTTCAATCAGATTTCCTCATGAAATTCTTAATGATATTTTGTATAGAAACCAAAAATTTCACTTCCTGGTCCGTTTTGCTTCTAGGTTTGGCTCCTTATTGATTCAGCAGTTAATGAACTATCAAAAGTGAATGGATGTTAGTGTTACGTATTTCAAGATTAATGACTCATTATTGATTATCCTTTAATATAAAAAGAAACATTTCTGTCATTTCTGTCTGTAGGTCTAGAAGTGGCCCATGATACTGTACTATTACGGGTCACAACCAGATGTTCAGTCACATGTCACATCCCTCTACTGAACTTTGACTTTTTGAAATCTGTCACAGGTCACAATAGCCTCTGATCCATTGTGACATGCAGATTTTCAAGCAAATTTTAGTTGAAAAGAGTAAAAAATCAAGAGGCTGTGGCACATTTCTGTTATTTATAAATGGTTTCAATGGATGTTGAGTCCAAATATATACCTTTTTGACCTTAGTTCAGGTGCTGTCACTCCCCTCAAGAAGGTTCTGAACTGGATGAATGGCGAAGTTTTGGTGTCACAGGTCACACCCGCTGAACATCAGGTTGTAATAGAGACCTTGCGTTTAGCCAACCGTAGCCAACCGTTGCGCAGCCGATGCGCAGATTTGGCTGAATATGACGTCAATTTTCAATTCAAATCTGCGCAACGGTTGGCGACGGTTGGCTACGGTTGGCTAAGCGCAAGGTCTCTAATGGTACAGTATGCAAACTTTATCTTATCCAGGAGAGGCAGAAATAAGTAACAGTGACATCAAAGTGACATGCAATTGACAGACTTGTAAAATTTTCTGAGATCCAGTCATGAGTACTAGCAACTACAGCCAAAGGTGTGTTTGTTTGATCATGTTTTGTCTCATGTGCTTGACAAAAATATGGCAGGCAAACTGGTTGCTGAGTAATTTGATGCTGGGGCAACCTCAACACTCCTTTATAATTATTTTGAGTATCAGGATATGATATTAAAAGCATGTTACACAGATCTATGGAAGCAGATTTTTTAAAAAAGACTTTTCTGAAAATTTTATTTATCGGCAAGCTGTCAGTCAGCTGTTGAGGACTGAAATAAAGATTCTGCTTCCATAGATCCATACAAATTAGTTCAAATTTTGATTTCGCAACTTGACTGGAGCAATTTGGTGAGGTTTTGGTAGCTCTAGGTCAAAAGTTCATTTGGAGGGGAAAATGTCATTGATGTACATTACATAATCCCTAAAGCGCGTCTTGTACTGTGTAGATGGGCAGCCAGGGGCGCTAATTCTCTATAAGTACCAAGTTTTAATAACATCCGTCAAATCTCATATAAAAACAAATCAATAATTCCGGGGTATGTTGGAGACCTCCCAGGGCTGTGAGGAAGGGAGTAAGTGATGCGATGTGGTGTTGCCATAAGATTTGACATTTTGGCATTAATGCGCTGCGAGACAAAGCGCCCATGGTAGTCCTATATTTTTCGATTCAAGGACATGTTATTTTGATGTAATAAGACTCAGAGGTTGACAGAGGACTGTAGTGAGCCCAGTTGCAATGACTACTTAACGGGTTGTAACAAATGTTTTGTTATACACCACTCCCGGCCCCCTTGCGGGTCGGCCCATACTGTATCATTTTGTTCAATTTGTTTGTCACATCACAGAGATTTTTCATTGACCCTGTCAATAATTTTTATTTTTCTCAATTCTTCTGTTTTTTGGAGATTTCTCAGAAACATAAAAAGTCACATTTTGAGTCAATTGGACAAAATGGTACAGTATGGTATAGTATACAAGTAACTCCGGCCTCTGTCTCTGATCTTATCCCCACAGAGTGCGTAATTGCATTTCCTCGATATATGTTCTAGGTACGTACCCATATACACTAATGCGGAATTCGCGTAACCAACTGTACAATCCCTCCTGACTAAAAAATCCTGGCTCTGCACGCTAACTCGGGTCTGCCGTGATGGAGGTGCTAGTCCTTATCAGGTAAGTCTACTGTTCTCACCTCGGTTCTTCCTAAAACGGAACATTTATAATATTTATATGCTTAGTCAAACACCTTCCACATCCACTTGCAACTCCCTGCTTCAGTATGTCAAATTCTCTACTACAGTACTTGACAATAGCGTTCGATTTCCTCACCGGGCTCAACAAGCTTTGGATCCTGTTTGGAGTGACAATCACAGCTCAGATCTTCTCCTACTACAAACAAACTTTGAAAGGAAAGCTACCACCTGGGCCGACAGGTCTGCCAATTGTTGGCAATCTCTTCCAGGTTTCGACGGAAGCATGGAAGGAGTTCACCCAATGGAAACACCAATACGGTATGTGGACTGATGTACTTTGTTGCCCCTGAGAACCTCAACACCAGGTCTGTTATAGGGCCCGTTGTGTATCTCAACCTTGCCGGAACAGACATGGTCATCCTCAACTCGCACAAGACGGCCACGGATCTTCTTGACCGTCGCACGACAATTTATTCCGACAGACCTCGTAATATTGTTGCGTCGGAGATATTAACTCGCGGCCTCCTTCTTGTCTTGCGGCGTTATGATGACCTGTAGGTTTCTTTTTCCGACTTCTTGAGAAATCTGGGTTCCGATCTTTTATGATAGGTGGCGTGCAATGCGCCGCGTTGCGCATGAGGGTCTTCACAAAGGCATTGCAAAAAACTACTTCCCTGTTCAAGAAAAAGAGGCAATTTATCTAGCAGCCGCCATGATCAAAGACCCTTCATCTTGGGACGAGCATTGTCGGCGAACAGCCGCGTCAACAATTATGAGTCTCATCTACGACACCCCTCTGATCAAAGACGAAAAAGAACCCTCAGTGGCGTATATCAATGACTGTGTCGCCCGGATTACTCGTGCTGCATTTCCTGGTGCACATTATGTTGAACAATTCACCTGGATGAAATATCTACCGTCAGCGATTGCTCCTTGGAAGAAATATGCCGAAGAATGGTACAAGAAAGACGAGCTTGTGTTCAAGGGATTATACAACAGCGTCTGCAAACGAGTGGTACGTGTCTTACTCTTGTCTTTTCACCTTACCAACCACTTTTGCAGGCATCCGGTGACGATAGACCAAGCTTCTGTGCCACAATCATCAAAGATAAACTGAACGAATTGAGCAACACCGAAGCCGCTTATCTTGCAGGATCAATCTAGTGAGTAGGCTACAGTGACACTCTAAAAAAACAGCATTCTGACAGCTAGTAGTGCCGCCGGCGCGGAGACATCTGCAACTGTGCTTGCTTGGTTTATGCATGCCATGTTGCTCAACCCCGATGTTCAAAGGAAAGCCCACGCAGAGCTGGACACTATCGTGGGCCGAGCCCGAATGCCAACACTTGCCGATTTTGATCACCTTCGTGCGTACTCTGACTGTGCTCGTCAGCGTTTTGACTGAACTAGGCTTTTTTCAGCTTACATCCGGGGAATCGTCAAGGAATCTCTCCGTTTGCGTCCAGTTGCTCCTCTGGGATTTCCCCATAGAACCACTGAAGATGACTGGTACAACGGTTACTACATTCCTAAAGGTATGTAGTGGTCAAATAGTCTGCCAAATTTATGGATATACTTTTACATACTAGGTTCCACTGTGATTGCAAATGTATGGTCTCTGAACCGCGACCCCGAGATTTATGGTCCCGATGTAGCCGAGTTCAAACCGGAGCGTCATATCGTCGATGGCAAGATTTCCCCAGCTGTAGTCGACACCAAAGGCGAGTCGCACTTCAGTTTCGGATTTGGACGTCGTATTTGTGCTGGACGACATGTGGCCAACTATGGAATATTCATTGACATTGCTTGTATTCTCTGGGCTTGCAATATCATGCCGGTTAAAGACACCAATGGAAAGCAAATCTTGCCCATCGATGATGATCAAGTCAATCATGGTATTGTGGTGTGAGTTGCTTCCTTGCTTCCGTTCTTCCTTGCATGATTCAAATTTGCTTCAGACAACCTGTGCCGTTTAATTGCACCACAATTTCCCGGTTCCCAGAGGTGCCTGCTATTTTGGCCGCGAGCAAAGAGGTGCTTCGGATTGAGACTGATTAGCTGTAGAGTCATCAAAAAAGCGATGCTTCAGACCTTATAGACACAAGATATAGATATGGCTACATAAGCAGTAAAGGTATGCATGTAAAATGAACAATACACCAACAGAAGACAACATGTGAGAGTAAATATTGAAAACACCGGCTCATTCAAAACTTTCCATTGCGGGGGCAGTCACTGTACTATGAAACAGAAAAGATGAACTTCGAAGCACGAGATCTGAAGCATGTTGTGGATTGATTCAGATCGATTCCGACAAAATTCAATAACTTGATCCTCCATACGTTTTATGTTATTTCCCCATGAACCACAGCACGGCCACGATTACAGAGACGCCTATGAGAGGTCATGAGGACGCTTGTGTGCCATGTGCCGCACTCGTCGGAGAAGTCACCTATCAGCTACTAAATACTCTTCGGAAACCCTTCGATGCCTGAGAAACTTGAAAGGTATGAGCTACAAATGCCAAGGCACTTCCATTAAAATTCACAATTCTCATAAACCTTCGAGTCATCCTTCTCAGTGTACAGCAGCTCTTCAAGTTACGGTTTTGGTTCACAAAGGCGATCTACACAATGAACTAGAACAAATGAATTTAATATCTGCTTCTCATCAGATGTATGCACTTCCAGCCTCTTCCAACCAGTTCCACAATTCTTCCCCTAACTTTTGATCTGCAGCTTCCGGTCTCATGTGTCCCTCCCGTGCCCAAGGAATGAGATACTTATTTTTTGTATCTATCTATCTATCTATCTATTAGAGAAATTTCAGTTTGAAATAAGTTAAACCGAAACATGAAGCTTTACCTTTCCATTCCATTCTTGCGTTTCCGGTGACACTCCGGCATACAATGGTGTAAGGGCTCCGGATATTGGAGGGTAGAAAACCCAGTAATCCTATATGATGACATTCAGTTCAGTTGAACATAACTATATAAAGTCGCATACAAAAAACTTCATCATGATACCAGACGATGTACGCTGCAGGTCAGTTTTTAGATTTCCTGGGTTCAAACTGTTTGATCGGATACCCTGGTCACCAAAGCGGCGGGCGAGTTCATTTGATAGAATCACGTTTCCCTAGGTGAGATTGTTAGCGAGTACAATGTGATGTAATGTATCAAAATACGCACAAATTTACTTTGCATGTACAGTTTGAATGATCCCATCTTTCTTCTTGCTGGACCATCACGGAGCGAGTTGAAATCCACAGTGTCTACAAACATTTGCGAAGAGGAGGAGCTGTTCACAATTCTGGAAGGACACCTTTGGGATGATGCCCCAGCGATTAAAAGAGGGAGTAAGAGTCGTGTGAGCAGAAAATGCCCCAGGACGTTAGTCCCGAACTGAAGGTCAAAGCCATCTGCAGTAATCTCAGATATAGGTGGATTCATTACACCGCTAAGATTTGATTTAGAAATATATGCGACGATTAGTTTATATCATATCATGAGCAAATCGAAGGTGAACGTACCCGTTGTTGAAAAGAACGTGAAGCTCTGTTTCCTTCCTACATTGGTCAAAATAAGACACCTCCATAAACTGTGGAGAAATTGTGCTCGACTTACGATTTGAACTCGTCTGCCGCTCTTTTTACAGATGACAGGTCTGCAAGGTCAAGTGAAATGAAGAGAGCCTCGAGACCTGTCTGTTCACGAAGTCGAGATATTGCTTCCCTTGCCTTTTCCTCGGAACGGCATCCAATATAAACTTTCGCGTTGTGTTTCAACAAACACTGAACAATCCTTGTTAAGCATTGCCATGAAGAGAGAATTTTTTCAGACCTTTGTTATCTCATAACCGATGCCAGTATTTCCACCTTAGGGAAAGAATGAGGTCTTAAAAAATCTCAGAGAGTTTCCAGGATGAATAATTACCTGTAACAAGAATAATTTTTCCTGCCAAGTCTGGTATGTCATCCTGAGAAAACCTGGAAACGGGGGGGAAGGCCTCTTGAAACCAGCTAACGATGTTGCCCATGAGGATAGAACGGCACAGAAAGTTGACACCCTTCTAACTTATATATGCTTGGTTGCGGGCCGGAGCTAACGCTAGAGCGATTATCTCATCAATCTGTCTCAGACAGTGGGTTCTGCAGTGACTCAATGCAAGCGGCTACTGCTTTTGATGCCGGCGCCACCAAGTAATGCAATTATGTAGAACACGAAAGCTTGCTTACACTAACAACCCCACTAACATAAGATTTTGCAACCCATAGGAAAACGGCGACTCGCGGGTAACACGTGAAGATCCCGGCCCAGTCACAATTATATAATCTCAGACTAGAGATTAATCTGTTCTCATTGTAACTTTTTTGGCTTTTTCCTGCATTTCCGATGATGTATTAATAGGTACAAAATCCGGATGCTTCCCGGAGCCCAGCGCATTATTCGGACCTATGTTGGGGTAATAAATTCTTCCTCCTCCGAAGATTGACAAGTTTTGAACAACCCGTTACAATATATTTGACACAGAAATTACCGCAGAAATCATAGAAATGTGTTGTAAATAAATTCGATTTCTGCAACTTTTAAGCCGCAGGATCACGGGGTAATGCATCAGAATTCATTTATTAATTTCTGCGCCGAATGCAAAAAATTCTGCAACCAGTTCTGCATCAGGTCGACCATTCCTAATGGCTTCTGGTTTAGTTTATAATTATTAGGTACTCATAGCATTGTGGTACATGAAAGTCATTCCGCCGGCAAGCCGCCGACTGCATCATGCTGTCAGAATTTATTACTGAAAAAACTCAGGAGAGTCAGACGTTATCTATACTCTCGGGTAGCCTTGAATTAGGTACGATGTGCTTTTACTCCCTACTGCCATAACTCAAGAGTCCAGCAACATTCAGCACAATGAATGTCTGGCTTTGAAAAGACTTGTGTGATCATTTCTCCAGTTACAAAGGTCACTTTTTTTAATCATAATCATGTAGGCAATGAGGGAGTTCAATTTGGACTCAAAGACCATTGGTGAGTCAGAGCATTCATTGATTTATTTTGAGAAAAAAACATTGGTAGTTGGGAATAAGGAAGAGAGGTCAAAAATGTGGTTAGCAGATTTGGAAAGAACACTTAACCTGATGCTGTTGTTCCAATAAGCTCGGCAGTAGGTGAAATAATCAGACTCTTTCTTTCAGTTGTTTTTCTTACTCTGTACCGCGAAAAAAGGCAAAAAAAAACCAAAAATGGGACTAAAGAATGCTCAAATTTCGCATTGCAGATGCGGGATCATTCTCGTTAAAAGGTGGACACATGAACAGAATACCATCAAGCTGTGAGGTTATAATTCTAGATAAATCTGTTGTTCAACTGGCGAAGACCAACAATAACTGATTTTTATGATTTTACAAAGAACACGCAGCAATACATACATTTAAGAACATATTTTCAACTCGCACATTAGTTTTACCCAGCTCAACGGCGTCCGATGTGTATCCTTCCACCTAATTTCATCTCAGTCATTGCCCGTTGACCCGGCCACATCTAACGGCAGGGAGGTTGCTGAATAGTTTTATTCTTAGTATTTACCTTCGGAGAAATGGGGCGTTATCCCAAGCAACATCTTACGTTCATAATAATAGGATAATCAGCATATTGACCGGGAGAGAACAGGTTCCTAGTAAAATTTCAAGGCGGGAGTATCAAATCACAAATCTCCTACCCCCTGTTCATTGCAACATATGATTCCTATGCAGAACTGCCAAGTGTTGCCAACTGCCAAGAGAACCGACCATATGACTGTTTTCACTGTATTAAGTAGTAGCAATCATCATGGTTGGGTACTATTGATCACTTTTCTCTTCTGTGAAATCTACGGTGGAATCAAATTCAGTAAGTAATTGTGTGAACGGGATGTCTTGTAACTTGAACGCTTTTGACAGATATTGACACTCTCTACTACAAACTTAGATACACAACAACTCAAAGGAGAGCTAAAATCTTCCCGAACTGAATCACTTTGGAAGAAAAGTGATTCAAGGTCGACCCACATCATTTATGGTCTATGCCATAACTATCAATCTTCTCCCGATCTCGGTACTTTCGTCACTCCGTACAATATTGGACATCAGATCGGTGGATCCCATTAGCCGCCGGTGATGGATGAAGATAGCTATCTTTACGTAAGGAGAATCTTCCTAAGATAAAGGGTTACTGGGGTTTACTTTGGACGGGGTTTCATTGCTATAGCGTGGGTGAAGCATTTCCTTTTTTCAAACGGGAGTGAACGGATCAAGAGTGTTCGAGAGCCCCAGTCCCTACTCCTCCTTACGTCGGAGTCGGGGATATTCGTTTGAGCCAATGGCAACGTCTCGATGTTGCCGGAAGGCTATCTTTAAATTTCCAGCGGATTAGAAACAGGTCGCGCACGGGATCATGTTAGTTAGCCTGAATCCTATAGGAATCGATGAATATCTGATAGCATAGTAAGTGTAGTAATTG
Organism: Dendrothele bispora CBS 962.96; assembly: GCA_004369135.1. Lineage (NCBI taxonomy): Eukaryota > Fungi > Basidiomycota > Agaricomycetes > Agaricales > Dendrothele > Dendrothele bispora. The sequence continues at coordinate 56,867 of ML179486.1, forward strand.
ACCGGCATAGCTGTAGTTTCACTAAGCAGCTCACTTGAAGCTTAGAGTGAGACTTAATACTTGAGGGACAGATCACTTTACAGATTAGCCTCCTCAAGAGTGTATGCACGTCGAAAAGCAAAAAAAGACAAACGATCATGTCCAATCTACTGCTAAACCTACAACCTATAATGTAATCCGTTGTTTGGATTCCACGAATAGGAGATGATTACAGATTCCATGCAGAACACTGAGGGACAGCTGTTAGGCTTTCCCCACAAAGAATATATCACTGACCATTGTTATCGAAGTGAGCCCTGACACAATGAGGATGTAAACTAAATTTCACTTAGTGATCAAGTGGGTAGACGAGGCGCTGTTGACATCTACATGTTCATAGAAATCACGGCACACATAGATGCTATTTGTGTTGCGTGCACCCGACCGTATCCTGAACGGTTTCCGGTTGCCAGTTCCTCCTCTCCTCCTTCATTCTAGGCCAAAAAAGTCTAGACCATTCTTCCCTTTTCCTCACCTCAACCGTTGTTGACAGCGGTCCGCTTGGATATCTGAAACCACAAAATTCGTTTCAAAACAACCTATTTCTCGCTGGATGCCTACCGCTGTATATCACTTACCGCGACAATGCATAAGAATCATACTTTTTCCAGATATGTACAATGCCGAGCCTCGAGCATTGAGCGCTGGGTGCTTATTGAAAGGAGTTGTGGCTTACATATGCCACTCGCGAATCTCATAGTGAATTGATAAGTGAAACCACCTAATAATGCTATGGTGTTCATTGTGCCTCCCCTGTCATGGTATGGCTATGGCAATCCTTCATCAACTGTTGAGGGATTGCAAGTGTTGAGATGTAGAACCCGACAAAAAAGAACTAGGAGATAGATCCTACTGCCCTCATCAAGACGAGAACATATAAGGTCCGACGCTCTTTCAGGTTCTATACCTTGGGACCCCTCTTCTTCTTCGAAGTCCTATTGACATCTTAACTCGACCAGCTTGTTTTAAATGCGTCCCTTTCTCCCTTCTTACTTGGGAGTCGTCCTGGTCACTGTTAGCGTTATTAGAAATGTCTCTGCAACTGCTTACGTTCAAGGAGACTGGGTTCTCACCCAACAAGGGTAGGTTCACTCCCATAAGCTCTTAGACATTGCATGATTCTCAAGCTCCAGCAGATCCACTGGGGTCAGTGCCCTCCAACTGGCCGTGACTGGTGAAAACACTATAATCATATTGGACAAGGCGTAAGTCACTACCATCATCTTGACATCCAAGAAACAAACTCAAATTTCCTTGCAGTGAGGACAACCCGTTGGTGACAGATGATGGACGGCATGCCATGGCCGCTGAGTTGAACCTTCTCACTCGCACAGTCCGCCCCCTCAATGGGGCCGTCAGTAATGTTTGGTGTGCAGGTGGTGGATTTTTATCCAATGGTACATTTGTCAACTCTGGTGGCAATCCTGCAATTCTTGGAAGTGAAAATGGATTGCAGGCAGTACGGCTATTTGATCCTTGCGATGATGAGACCTGTGACATTATTGAGGATAGTGGTGTAAGAATGAGGTTGACCAGTCCAAGGTGGTATCCTGGAGCTGTGAGACTCGATGATGGTTCTCTGCTTATTGCAGGGTGAGTATCAAGATTTAAATTGATCATTTACGGCAAACTGACTAGAAACTCAGAGGTTCAATTTTGAACAGTTTTATTAACATAATTGATATCAACAATCCGACCTATGAGTTTTATCCACCCAAGAACATAAATGGTTAGTGTACTTCCATTTCTTTTTACTAATTCGGTCTGAACACCTTTACAGGTTTTAACGGTGTTCAAATACCAATGAAATTTCTGAATGACACCTTGAATGCCAATCTTTTCCCATACATGGCATTACTTCCTGATGGCACCATTTTTGTTGCTGCAAACACTCAATCCATGATCTTTGACTGGAAGACCAACACAGAGCGTCGCCTTCCTGATATCCCTAATGGTATTCGCATGTCATATCCGTATTCTGGCTCTGCTGCGCTCCTGCCGCTCACTCCAGAAAACAATTACACGCCAGAAATTCTTATCTGTGGTGGCTCCAACATTTCTGACACATTGGATGGAAACTTAATATCATCGCAGACCCCAGCATCAAACCAGTGCTCCAGGATGGTCCTCACTAATGAAGGCATCGAGACTGGATGGATCACGGAAGAAATGCCAATTGCAAGAACTATGGGGGAGCTGTTTGCTCTTCCTGATGGCAGAATGATTCTGGTCAATGGGGCACAGACCGGTTTCAGTGGCTATTCCTTTGGTGCTGATCCCATTGGCGATTCCACAGCTGATCACCCATCTTTCACTCCAGTTGTCTATGACCCGGAAGCTCCAGAGGGCCAAAGGTTCTCTACATCTGGCATCCCAACCACTAACATAGCAAGACTCTATCATTCAACTGCTACAATGACAGCAAATGGAACCATCTTCATTGGTAGGTGGATCTAAAGTTTTTGCTTGCTGCATGGACTAATAAATATTCCACAGCGGGGTCAAATCCCCATGAAAACCTCTGTTTTGATCAATACCCTACTGAATACCGTGCAGAATACCTTGATCCTCCCTACATGTTCCTTCCTCGCCCCAGCATTGCTGAGGTGCCTACTCACATTGGCTACAATCAGTCCTTTGATTTGGAAATTGAACTTCCAGGAGAAAACGACATCAATGTCACTGTAATCCTCATGGACCTTGGCTACTCCACTCATGGTGTCCATCAGTCCTCTCGCTATGTTCGCTTAGTCTCAAACCTCTCAGGAAATAGCACCTCGATGACTGTAACTGGTCCCCCTACACCTCAAATCTACCCTCCTGGACCAGCTTATCTGTATGTAGTGACTGCAGAGGGTGTTCCATCACCGGGAAAGAAGGTCATCATTGGTGATGGACAAAGTCCACCTGTTGATGAGGATGCAATTCAAAAGTATGGTTTTCCTGTAGTCCGATTGCTAAGGGGTACTGACATTTCTCCTTTTTGCAACAGCATGTTTGATGAAACCCGTCCACCAAATATCACTTTTTCCCAGGTCCGCCAAACTCCTGCCTGCCAGGTTTCTGGAGGAGGGGAGAGTATAACTGGCAGCTTTCCACCTGTCACTGTTACAGGTGAAACAACTCTTTTACCTCCCACACCACTCTCTTCCATTCCCAGTCCAATCACAGATCCACAGTCTTTGCCTACTTCTGTTTTACTGCAGACAAGTGAGCCCACAGAAGCAAGAATTACAGTCATTTCTTCCTTCACACCGGCATCGGAATTGCCATCGTTCTCTGCAGAGGTTACTTCAGTCCAGTGAATTAAGTCCAGTGAATTAAGTCTTGTAACTGGTTTTTCGTTCTCAGATTTGAAATAGTTAATATCGTATTATGTGATTATTTATCTATAGGTATTCAATGTTATTATTATATGCCTAGCAGATATTCATGGCTTTGCCAAAGTGACGATTATGAGATCATCCTATGCAAAAAGGTATACATGCAGATTCACTAACTTTTGGGGGACTCCATCTTCTAAGTCTGGGTCATACTAAAGCTTGTATGGCGACTGCAGATCCGGTTACAGGTGGCCCAGTAAGTAGACCAATAAAATTGGGTCACTGTTACTAGGCCCTTTTAGGCCGAGTTAACTTACAACGACCTCCAGACCCGTGGGAAGGGCGCATATGTTCACGGTCACAAGATGACCGGATGTCGGCACCCCACTATAGCCGAGCCGGTGTGTACCGAGTCGGACAAGTCCAGCGGAGTTTGAAAATAGGTAACATGGGCGCTAGGACAAGTCTGGCGGAATTCAAACGGATAGCAGTATCTTCGCGCCCGTTAGAAATTGAGGACTTGCCCACGCAAAAGAGAAAAGGGAACAGGAAAGAAAAAAAAAGAAGGGAATAAAGAATAAAGGAAACAGAAGGGAAAAGTCTGCCAAAATCTGAGTAGTTTGCACATTGCAGAAACCGTTATATATCAAGAATGAAAAATCAATACCAAGGTAAGTGTTTTTGTAGTGTATGTATGTTAGAATTGGAGTTTTATGTCTGGGACCACATAACATGGAGCTGGATAATTTGTATTGTGTTTGCGTTGAGCTCACAGCAATCGCATGAGGTTGGTACATGATTTCTATCTACCTATATACTAGTAGAGATAAAGTAACTATGAGTATAGCACTATGACAATGTAACTATGAAGATAACAATGTATCTCTGTACAACAAGTAAGTGCAAGGTATAGAACAAGGTAGCTATGAACAATAATAGAGACAATGAGTGTGGCTATATGTGGCTGTAGGGAGCTATAGATACTTTATGCAAGTAAAACAATAGTTGTCCATGAAACTGATATCAAATATAGATCATGAATTCCAACAATGTAATGATTCATCAATTAAATGGGTGGGGAATGGTGCATAACATGGAACCTCAGACATTGGCCCAGCAACTTCAGTGATGGTGTAGTACACCTTGATAAAAATGGGTTCATCAAAAACTCCTTATGACTTGTTCCCAATTCCCCTGTCCCCTGTTCCTTTAATTCCATCACTGTTCAATTGCATTCATACTTCATAGTGGCAGGAAAAGAAAGAAAAGGAGGGGAGGAAGGAAAGGAAAAAAAGGGAGAGGAGAGAAAAGGATGCAGGTTTAACATTCATTATTTGAAGTTACTTCTGAGTTACCACTCACTCAGTGTGAGTCATATTTACCTCTTAGAGTTTAGATAACCAAATTGGACACATCAGTAGTATCAAGTTGAAGTATAACACATGGTATTTACCCAGGAGTTTGAACTTGAAAGTTATATGTAGTAACCCCATATGAAGCAGAGATAACAGCCATTCGCGAAAAGAATGAGGCTCACGAGTTGTCATTGAAGAGAAACAATCTCCCTTGGGTTTGTGTTACAATTTGTTAGATTGTAGCCACTTCATTTTTCTCACAGAGAATCCATCTTTCCACAATGAAAGAAAAACAGTATCCCAGTCAAACAAGAATGCTAAAGAAAAGAGACAGTCTGTCATTGGCCTGGATCCTAAATAAAGAAAAAGAAAAAAATCAATGAAAATGGTACACATCAAAGAGTAACCACAATGCATGGCATGATTTGGAGTTCTAATAATTGGAGTTGTCCATACAATGCTATTTTTGCAGTTTTGTTCAATCTTTGGTGTCAACAAGAAAAGTGGGGCCCATTTTAATGAATTTGACAGCTCTTCTGAGTGAGCTTATAACTTATTTTACCCAACAACAGCAGACTTTGGAACAAGGTCATGATATCATCTGAAGAAAAATTCACAATTCAGATGCAGATAATTTTTCATATGGCCAGATTAGTGGGCATATTGATGTTCTTGCTCATCATGTATTTGGATTTGTAATCTATAGTTCTATGTATCAGCTATGAAAGATTGAGTGAATTTCCCCTAGATTTGGATTCTCAGTCCAGCATAGTGCTAAGTACACCTTGTATCATTTTGTTCAATTTGCGTGTCACGCGTCACGCAACATTTTCAAAGACCCCGCCATTATTTTTCTTTTGACTTTTCCGATTTTTTGAGATTTTTGAAAAATGAAAAATGACAAGTTTTGAGCGAATCGATTGAAATGATACAGTATGTTTATGTTTATCCAGACAGTAATTATAGGTGGGCATCTGGATTTCAATGACCTTATTATGTCCAAGGTTGGTTCCATAGAGCATTACAACAATGGTTTGCACCAATATGTGCAGCTTTTATTGGACGAAGTACCATCTTCTGTATTTCAATATTTATGATGGTTATACAGTGAAAGCAAGCCAAAAGATATTTCTTGAGCAACCTGATAAAAATTGTCAGATTTACTCTTAAAGTGATTACATACTTTGGAGGTTATCACTTTACATGTTGATTTAGTTGTTCATTATGGACATGTGTCTCACAGGTAACACCATCATGATAATACATAGAACTAGTAGCACCCTTAAATGTATTGAATACTGTAGAAGATCACATTTTAAAAACAGCTGATAATGGGGGTCCCAGGGAAAATAATGATTAGTACATTGTGTATTAAGGATTAAAGGAGTATGAAATCATTCTACTACTGTGGCAATGCCATGCTCTAACACCATCTGGACCGTACTAATCTAATGACGATCACTATAACTCACTAAAAAGGGAGGGCCTCGTATCTTGCCATGCAAAGCAATGGCACCTTTCCCCAGTTAACTTACAACGACATCCAGACTCGTGGGAAGGGCACATACGTTCACAGTCACAAGATGACCGGACGTCGGCACTTCACTACAGCTGAGCCGGTGTGTAACTCCCCCACCCGGACAAGTCCAGCGGTGTTTGAAAATAGGTTAAGGGGCGCTAGGACAAGACGGAGTTCAAACGGATAGCCCTATCTTTCCACTGAAGAAGTGTAAAATTGAGGACTTGCCCACACAAAGGGAACAGGAAAGGGAATGAAAAGAAGGGAAAAATCTGCCGGAATTCAAATAAGTAGTTTGCACTTTGCAGTAACCGTTAGATGTCAAGAACAAAAAACCAATATCAAGGTAAGTATTTTGGTAGTGTATGTGATGATTCACCAATCAAATGGGTGGGGAATGATGCATATAATGTACAAAACATGGAAATGGTGCTGCGTAGGGAAAGTAAAGTAAGAATGTAGAGTAGGTAAACAGAAGGGGGGATTAGAATTAGACATGGAGCCTCAGACATTGGGCCAGCAAACAAGCTTAGTGAAAGTGTAGTACACCTTGAGGCTTGATGAAAATGGGTTCGTCAAAAATTCCTCACGACTTGTTCCCAACTCCCCTGTTCCTTTAATTCCATCACTGTTCCATTGCATTCATACTTCATAGTCACAGGAAAAAAAGAGAGAGGAGAGAAAAGGATGCAGGTTTAACATTCATTATTTGAAGTTACTTCTGAGTTACCACCCAGTCAGTGTGAAGGTTTATTCTCCATCTTGAGTCATATCTACTTCTTAGAGTTCAGATAACCAGATTGCACACATCAGTAGTAACAAGTTGAAGTATAACACATAGTATTTACCCAGGAGCCTGAATTTAAAAGTTATATGTAGTAACTTATTGTCATAAACTCGCCGGTCTGCCACCCCGCCACCATACCAGAAGCCACATCGCTTAACCGGGATAACTTATTTCCTATTCCGAAGTGCGATTAGGCACAAGATCATTACTAATCACACTTCCGAACATGGCATACAACATGTTAGGGGCTAATCTCCTATGTGGCACCAAGACCTGGTTGATCGCAGGGGTTGACGGGTGACATAGGGATGATCAGACATTATAGGTAGTGGAGAGGAGGAGGCATTATTGCTGCTAGGAGTATACTCCTTTACTTTATAGTATATATACCTTGTATAAACATCAGTACTAGTTAGAATCCAATCTTAGTTGTCATAGGACACATTGTTCTATTGATCCTACTTTCCTGGTAGGTGACGACTTGCCTATTCACACCACTCTCGTTGCCGAATCAGCTCCGAAGGCTGTCTATCTTGCGATTCTCCTTGGTTTCCATACTAGTTCCATTCTTCTAGCTTCTAGGCTCGTAGTCTGAGTCACCAACACTAGGTTCCTGGTTCCTCGTATCTGTGGCTATCGTTATTCGCACAAATTGCAGTCTGATATAGGCTTATATCGACTAGTCGCACTACTCTCGAGGCTTAGAGGGTCAGGTTCCATCGCACGATCACTGTCACTCCCCAACAGGTTGCCTAGGTTAGGCAAGGGTGTATTGCTTTTAGGTCAGGTCGTGACAGTAGATTGGATTCTCCTTACTGTTCAGGAGTGTCGATCATGCACTGTTGTTGCGTTCCCCTATTTCTCATTCATTGATCGAAGTCTCACCAACATTTGCTCACCGTTTTACTGGACACATTTATTGTGATTCACATTCGTTTCTAGTATCAAGTTCTCCTATTATAACACGAGACTTGGTGTTCCTTAACGGACGAGTACTTATCCCCTACTCGACTCATTTGCTCGGTATACAAGCACTCATATTCGCTATCGAAATCAAGATCTATACTCTTGGAATCTAGCTCTAGAGACTAAAGGAACCTCTAATGGACCGCGATTTATCTTACGTTGTTGTTAGAATCCAAACTCATCGGTATAAGTAATTAAATTGTTTATAGTAAAACAATAATGATTTGATATTAGGATGCCCGAGTTCAAGTCCTAAAAGGGTAAAAGCCAATATGCAATCAAAGAGTTGGGCTCTTGCAACAAGTCGGACAGTCGGTAATTTAATGATTTGCGGCGGCGTCGGATATTGGCAACAATATGTTCGCAGAGTTTGATGATTTCAATGTGGCGGCAACTGAATTTAATATGTTTTGGTAAACAATTCAATTGGAATTCAATAGTGATTAAGACAAGAGGACGAAAAGATTTAGAGGTAAGCCTGTAGCTATTCTGTACCTAGAGTGAGGGACAAAATATCAAGCTTAGGTCTTTCAAGGTAAGAAAGACCAGCTTTTATAGGTTTCTAGAGTCTGAAAATAAAGGGTAAGTAAATAAAAAAGAAAATAAAAGTCCTCGACTTCCGGAGGATTAGTTAATATGAAAAAATAAGTAGTGAAGTACTTCGTTGACAATAATTACATGGATGTTAAGTAGCTACTAAGAAATAAGAGATGCCATCGGACTCGGCACAATTGAATAGGCCCGAGACCATGGATTCGGGTCTCGATCTGGATCTAAATTGAGTAAATTTTTACTTCGTAACAGTTGTGGCTATAGGAGCCATACTCTTGGTACTCGCATTCTGGATGACTTGTGCCAAGGCGGCACTACTCGTATTTGTTGCGATTCGCAACCTCATGCAACCTATTCTCGTAGTCGCATATGATTATGCGCTACTCTCTAGAAACTACGTCTTGCATCATATCTTGGTATTCGCATGGAATCGCCGTTTGTTTTCGGCTTTAGATATCCTGCTTCCAAGAATGAGGCAATCACCTATCTCTATCCAATACCGAATCTTACACCAAAAGCTGGTAATCGCATCCGTCATTCATCATTTCCGACAAACATCTACTTTGAAACTGGATCTCATTGAGAGATACTCCATATTGCAAAAGGATTTGATGCTATCGCTCAAGGAAATTCTTAATGAAGAGTACTCCGAAGTGTTGCAATGGATCCTTGCGAATTGGAAGAGTGAGGAAGCATTAAACGAGTTATTTCGCAAGCGGAATGTAGTCCAATATGTTAGGACAAAACAGGAAGTGCGTAGAAGAACTGCGAATAATGCTCCCACCCAGTTTGGAGATGGAATCGCACCACGGGGAATGTCCTATGGAGAATACATGGGAGCCATAGCGGATGAATATAATATTCATTTGGGTCCGCTATCCACTTTAAGGCCCTGGTTTGCAGCCGAACGGATGAAGGTGTTTTGCGATCGAGTTTCGGATCTGGAAAGAAAGTGGTTCGAAGGTACTCTTTTGATGGAGGAATACACCTCGGAGGCTAAAAGGATTAGAGATTTGGTCGACACCCATCTTAGGAATGATGGACACATCACAGATCTAGATTGGATAAAACAACGCCTTTTGAATCTGGAGAATTTGGTGGGAGGTCTAGGCGGATCTGGAAGATTCGTTATGAAGTTGTAGACTGTGCGATTTAGTCAGTACTACTTGCGATTCACGAAAGTCGCACATCGGAAACACTTTGGACTTAGGATTTTGGTTTTAGGACACCCGTGTTGACAGTCGACTTGTCCTCCAATGTTGAAACGCCTTGAGCCACGAACATTGGGGTAGATTCGCGACTTTGGTCTGCTCTTTGGAGCCTATGGACCATTTTGGGATACAGATTCAAGGTTGAATCTTACTTTCTCACACATCGAAACTTTTCACACACGACTTTGGAGTATGAATCGCATATGGCGACATTCAAAACGATATATTCTGCGATTAGAATTGCACAGGATTGCTACGCTACAGTTACACAAGTTACAAGCAGAGTTCAAAATTTTCAAGAAGACCCCGATGGTCCAGCTTCAGCATTTCCCTCATTTGTCTCGGTATCCATGTCGCGCCATGCATCGGTAGTCGGAGTTAGATTGTTCTTGATAGGTGCGACTATACGAAGGCACAAGTTAATGTTGCTATTCACGGACAAATTGGACACCTCCCACTTACCGACGATGGTGATGGAACAGTACAAATTTGTAACCGTCCCATTGGTAGGGCCGTAGATGGGGCTCGCTGACACCCTCCAGGGTACACTTCTGGCTCCTCCATTTACATCCAAGACATCGTTGATTAATTTTGGGAGGATCGTCGTCCCAAGAGAAACATGCCAGCTTGTAGAATGCGCACACGAATCCCTGCCTAACGCAAAGTCGGCATGGGTTACGAGGCAAGAGATATATGAAGCCGGGAGTACGCGATAGGGTGAAGTTACGCTGGTTTCAAGCAAAAGTGCGATTAGACACGACAGGAAATGGAGTATCGGACCTCCACATCTCCTTGGGTCGGATAGGCATTTGAGGAGCCGCATAATCCGAAATGTGATTCACTCGATCCGTTGGAGAAGGAGGCTGGATTTGTTGGTCATCGTTATGAGTCCACGGGATAGGAGGGAGGAGGTCAGAATCGGTGTAGATAGGGAAAGGGAAATGATGTTTGGGTGAGTTACTGAGGGGGATCGAAACCCACTCCCGAATCTCGTCCTTGTCTGCAACTAAATCACTACATGGCTTACGAGGTTTTGATGCCTTGAATGCGCTAGGCTTCGGCTTCTTCGCGTTCTTGGACGGCATCGGCTCTTCAGACGCCTTTCGTTTAGCCGGAGTCGCATCGGTAAACGGCTGCCAATCAGCATCCGACTCGGAATCAGAAGGAGTCGGATCTCGAGCATGCCGTTTACCTTGCGATTTCAAGGACGGGACATCGACGAAAGCACGATTCTTTGGTTTAGACTGACATTTGAGGGGAATTGAGAGTATTTCCGGGTCTACTGGAGATAATGGTCGGAGTGGAGGGGGTTGAGGGGGAGAAGACATGTGTATGTCCTCATCATGAGATATTGGGACTGCGGCATTGGAATCGCGCAGAAGAGAGTTTGAGATGGCATTTTGATGCCGAATCGCGTAGCCTACACATCCGGGGCAGGTCTTGTCGTCGTGATTTGGGTCTGGAGTATATGGTGAATGGTATGAGGGAACAGGGAAGTTGGCTTTCAGTTGTGTATAGAAGGAGTCGTTGGCATGCTTGTTGGTACTGGGATGCGTCTGACCATGGAGGAAATCACCGACGAATCGCGAATCGGTCTTCAAAGCTTTGACCATTTGACGCCCGTAGTAGTTGGCTGGTTCCGCTATCTCGAGCCATTCAACCATGTTCTTCGCGATTTCTCGCTCCAACTCTACCTTTCGACGACGAATCGCGTCAGTTTTTGGCTGAGGATATTGAAGTTCGTCGTTGTGGGGGTCGCTGAATGGATTTGGGTATGCGAGGTCCTGTATGAGAGGCTTCGTGAGTTTAGGGAGAGGGTGGTGGAAAGAGATCATAGGACGAGGTTCGAAGGGCGGAAATTCAGGATCAACAGGTTGCCAAAGCTCCGAGCGAAGGAAGGAGTTTGCGATTTGTTTCATGACCTCCTCGGTATGGAAGAAGAGCTGTGTCAACTCGTCGTCACAGTACACTTCAGCCGCATGCTGATTGTGAAGCTCGCATATTATTTCGAACGTTTGGGCCTGATGATCATGGAAATCTCAATCGCGGGAGAGACAGAAAGAACTTGACACTCACAAAGGCGTTGACCCAAGATATCAATCCTCGAACCCTGTGGACAAGTTGTGCGTCGAATAACTGGTTGAAGGATGGTGGGTTAGTCGTGCTCGCGGCTGAATACGCCTGGTTGTACTGTTGAAAGGCCGCCATTGCAAGGTTATCGAACGATGGGAGAAAATCGCATTCGGTCACGTTGAGACCTGCGATTTGGTGTGCGCGGATTCGAATACGGAAGTTCGCAAGACCGAAATAGTGGCAGAACTCGATGGACTCTTGGATGTCAGTACGAGGTCTTGGGGTGGGATTAGTTGGGAGTGTTTCCTGGAGGCGGGTTAGGTCGATATCAACAAGGGAGGAAGCGTTGTGGAAGGATCGCAGAAGTTTGACGCATTCTCTGCATTGCGCTGGGGAAATCGCGTTGGTTGAAGTGGAAGTGTTGGAGTTGCTCGCCATAGATTGAGACGGTGGTGGTTTGAGAAAGACGTTTTGGAGTGGCACCGATCGATGGATAACTTTATATTGGAATTTCTGCTGGGATTTTTCGATCAATTTACAGCATTAATTTTGGTTAAGGTTTGCGAATCTGGAGATTTAATGATTCTCCATTGCAAATTGCATTATTCGAGGACGAATAATGCCTAGAGGGGGGGTAATGTCATGAACTCGCCGGTCCACCACCCCGCCACCATACCAGAAGCCACATCGCTTAACCGGGATAACTTATTTCCTATTCCGAAGTGCGATTAGGCACGAGATCATTACTAATCGCACTTCCGAACACGGCATACAACATGTTAGGGGCTAATCTCCTATGTGGCATCAAGACCTGGTTGATCGCAGGGGTTGACGGGTGACATAGGGATGATCAGACATTATAGGTAGCAGAGAGGAGGAGGCATTATTGCTGCTAGGAGTATACTCCTTTACTTTATAGTATATATACCTTGTATAAACATCAGTACTAGTGTTAGGGCACGTACCAAATTCAGTATTAAGTAGCCGAGTATTGATTAGTTGATAAAATAAGTGCGTAAGATGATGTCGGGGTAGCCGACAGAGTCATTAGAATGTCGGCAACGTCGGGATGCTGACTCGTAGTGCCCTTCTGGGGGAATCGACCAAGAAGCCTAGCTACTCGGGTTAGAGAGTAGAATATTCGATATTCTACTTAGTTGTCGGTGGCGTTGGTCAGGCCGGCTTGACGCGTAGTGATTTGATAAAGTTGAATTAACGTCGAGTTAATTGGTGGCGTTTGATTGATGGATCTGAAGCAGTTACCGGCGGTAGCCAACAAAAGCTCTGATTGGTGAGTGGATTCTTGGGTACGTTGGTACAAAATATTGACACTAAGGTCCTCTACAGTTGGGAAGTTCTTTTATACCTACGTATCTAGTCATAAAGAGTCATTCTGAGGAGTCAGTAAGTATCAAGTTAGAGTCATAGGTAAGTGATTTGAGTTGGAGTCAGTCATAAAGTAAGTATAGGATTAATTAAAAAATGAATTGAACTCGGTAGTAACCTTCCAATGAGCTAGGAAATTGGGTAAATTAACGGTGCCGTCGTAATTGAGAGGTGAGTCGTCATGCCCTGATGCCGCCAAGGTTACGACTCGTAACAGTGCCCTCCTGTTTAGACCCGAGCCCTCGAGGGTCATGGTCGAATATTCAAGTGTTCGCCTTGTTCGAAGTTTTCCCAGGATCGTTCAAATCTCTCCATATGGGGTTCCGATCCTTCGGTCCATCATTTGTATTTCCCCATATGGGGTTCCGATCCTTCGGCCCATCGTTCGACGGTTGATTTCCAATTGTCGAACTTGGCATATGACTTCTCACGGTATTTCCCATTCTTTCCCCTTCTACGTCCTCCAATATTTCTCTTAGTCGTCTTCGAGACTGTTGGAGTCCAGAGTTTGGGACTGCGGTGCGATGAAAGGGAGTATACTTGTATCCTTCTGGCCTAACGTTTCTGGGTTTGAGAGGGGCATAGGCTAGGATTTGGTGGGGAGGTACGTCCCTTTGCAAAAAGGTGGTTGTTGATTGTTCTTTCGCAGGTTCTACAATTCGAATACGTGGACGTAGTTGGTCATTATTGAGTTGATCATTATTGGTGTCCGACGAGGGAAGATAAAAGGTTGTAGAAGGTACTGCGGGGTTGGTAGGGCGAGGAATTGGTTCATAAGACGGGTTATTCCTTTGGTCTGTCCTTTCTCTCTCGATCTGTTGCACCACCGCTGATGCATTTCTTCTTACTTCCTGAGCTATTCCTTGCCTCCAACGTTCACTTTCACGTTCCAACGCTCTTTGCTGCTCCAATTGCTGCCAACTCCAAGAGGAGGGAACCGTACTTGGTGAGTGTGGGTTCCTAGTTACCCCCCAAGGATCTGGAAGCATGGGGTCTTCAGGAACTATTAGGGCCACGTCCGGTTGATGGACAATTGAGTGTAATCGGTTGAACTCTCGATTCATCTCAGCTTCTCTAGTACGAGAAGCGACCCATATAGGTAAGTCTATCTCTCTACTCTCTGCCAATGCGCATACTGCTTGCACATGTTCCCCTAGTTCCATATTTTCCAATCCTCTAATGCCCAGGCGTTCTCCAAAGTTGCGGCATTGTTCTCCGATGTCCTCTAAGGCATCTCTGGGAGTCGGATAGTGTTTGGGCTGGGAAGAATGAGTTGTTGGGGCATGTGGACTTCGATTCAAAGCGCTACCCATGGCAGATGCGTATTGCGATTGGTAAGTTCTTTCTTGAGGTGGTTGCACGGGCATCATTCTTGGCATTTGGGGAATATTTACGTGGTCTCTAGTTTCCAGTGGTAGAGTGATACATATGGAAGAGCCGTCAGAGGAAGTAGTGGAATTTCTTGGGGAGTTCCTGGGAGAGTTTCGTGGGACAGAACGTTCTGGATCAAGATGCAACTCCGAGATGTGTTCTTGGGTTTCTGGTTGGACTTCCGGCATGAAGGGAGGTATAGGAGTTCGACGATCTTGAGGAGAACGTGGGTCATGGGGGGAATCAGTAAGCATTTCATGTACTCTTGCCTCCTCCATTACCCACTCTGGCACATATGAGTGTCTGGTAAATGTTGGTCTCGGTTGAACTGCTTGAATCTCATCGTGAAGATTCTCATAGTTCCGTGGTTCATATGTTCCTACACCTGGATGAGGTCGTCCTCTCCGGGGACCAGTTGGATCTGGAGTTGGAAGGTGAGTAGTACGGAGAAGGGGTGCCATCGGCGTTCCGCTCCTTTCCTTCTCGTCATGGTGCTCTACAGGATTAGGCGGGGCCGAAGAAGGCCTCAAAACTCTTCCTTCTCCTTGAAAGGGGTCCCTGGATGGAGACTCTTGGTTTTGCCAAGCTCGAGAGTCTTCACGCCAGAATCCAGAAGGAGTATAAGTGCTGAATCCAGAGTTGTGGGGAACTTGAGAGGGGTGAGGGGATTGATTAGGGTCTTGCGTGGTAGTTTCAGTAGTTACTTCGGTTTGAGTAGCCATGCCTATTGACCGAGATTAGCGTCAATATTATGTTAGGGCACGTACCAAATTCAGTATTAAGTAGCCGAGTATTGATTAGTTGATAAAATAAGTGCGTAAGATGATGTCGGGGTAGCCGACAGAGTCATTAGAATGTCGGCAACGTCGGGATGCTGACTCGTAGTGCCCTTCCGGGGGAATCGACCAAGAAGCCTAGCTACTCGGGTTAGAGAGTAGAATATTCGATATTCTACTTAGTTGTCGGTGGCGTTGGTCAGGCCGGCTTGACGCGTAGTGATTTGATAAAGTTGAATTAACGTCGAGTTAATTGGTGGCGTTTGATTGATGGATCTGAAGCAGTTACCGGCGGTAGCCAACAAAAGCTCTGATTGGTGAGTGGATTCTTGGGTACGTTGGTACAAAATATTGACGCTAAGGTACTCTACAGTTTGGAAGTTCTTTTATACCTACGTATCTAGTCATAAAGAGCCATTCTGAGGAGTCAGTAAGTATCGAGTTAGAGTCATAGGTAAGTGATTTGAGTTGGAGTCAGTCATAAAGTAAGTATAGGATTAATTAAAAAATGAATTGAACTCGGTAGTAACCTTCCGATGAGCTAGGAAATTGGGTAAATTAACGGTGCCATCGTAATTGAGAGGTGAGTCGTCATGCCCTGATGCCGCCAAGGTTACGACTCGTAACAACTAGTTAGAATCCAATCTTAGTTGTCATAGGACACATTGTTCTATTGATCCTACTTTCCTGGTAGGTGACGACTTGCCTATTCGCACCACTCTCGTTGCTGACTCAGCTCCGAAGGCTGTCTATCTTGCAATTCTCCTTGGTTTCCATACTAGTTCCATTCTTCTAGCTTCTAGGCTCGTAGTCTGAGTCACCAACACTAGGTTCCTGGTTCCTCGTATCTGTGGCTATCATTATTCGCACGAATCGCAGTCTGATATAGGCTTATATCGACTAGTCGCACTACTCTCGAGGCTTAGAGGGTCAGGTTCCATCGCACAATTGCTGTCACTCCCCAACAGGTTGCCTAGGTTAGGCAAGGGTGTATTGCTTTTAGGTCAGGTCGTGACACTTATGAAGCAGAAACTACAGCCATTTGCAAAAAGAATGAGGCTCATGAGTTATTGTTTAAAGCAAATTCAAGCTCCAATATACATTAAAGAGAAACAATCTTCATTGGCTTTGCATTACAATTTGTCAGATTATAGCCACTTCATTTTCTTCACAAAGAATCTTCAATCCATCTTTCCACAATCAAAGAAAAACAATATCCCAGTCAAACAAGAATGCTAAAGAAAAGGGACAATCCGTCATTGACATCCCAAATAGAGAAAATGAAAATCAATGAAAATGATACACATCAAAGAGTAACCACAATGCATGGTATGATTTGGAGTTCTAATAATTGGAGTTGTCCATACAATGCTATTTTTACAATTTCGTTCAATCTTTGGTAACAAGATACAGAAAAGTGGTGCCCAGTTTGATGCATTTGATCTCTTCTGAATGAACTTATAATTTATTTTACCCAACAACAGCTGTGAGGACTTGTAGTATATTAGTACATACATACTAGCACTCGTATTACATATTGTAAATAGATACAAACACAATTAATCTTAGACCCGTTCCATGACCATTTGCATCTACCGATAGAAGGACGTCGCATCCTTACCTCTTACTCTCATCCTAGCACGGGCTAAGCATCCATTTAACTGCTTCCCCGTTGAGGTATTCGATCGCCCTCGTCAGCGTCATGACGTCGCATCCTCCTTATTCCGCTGACGTTCGGGGTACTATACGTGTCAATGTATTAGGACCTACGGGAGTCTCTCCAGACTGCGAACACTTCACAGTGGTGGGGGTACCGCGGACTCCCGTGTCCGCTTTGTTTGAAACGAGCGTTGTTCGCTCTTTCATCATCTTATTTACTATTATAATTTCTTTTCAGAACGAGCGTCCTTCCGCTCTTCTGTTTTATTATTTGTCTACCCTCTAGAACGAGCGTTCTTTCGCTCTTCTAGCCCTCCCTCGTCCTTTATCTATACTAACTATTATTTTCTCTTTATACAGATTGACCTATGCGCTCCTGCTCTCCCAACTATGCCTACGCTTCCCCATTTTCCATGGTCCTACGCTTGGGACTACCGACGCTACTGCCTGATTGTTTGTTTTTAGTACGTTTCGCTTGCTTTTAAGCTATCGACTAATCCTACAGTATTTATACTGTTGCTACGTGTCTGGGGGGCTTTCTTTTGTCCCATTCTTACTCGGAGTTGCCACGTCAAATGCCTTCGACTCCTGATCCTACCAGGAAAAAGAAGTCCTCTAATACGAATGCTTCAGGATCGAGACCATCCCTGCCATCAAATCTCTCGGGCGCTGGCCCTCAGACTCGTTCCACTTCCGCTCACGCTCTGTCTCACGCCAACACGACTCCCATCCGTGCTCCTTCAACCGGACCCAGATCCAACGTCTTGACTCCTTCCGTCAATATCTTCAACACCTTTAGGAAACCAAAACCCTCTGAAACCGACTCCGAAATCGTTATGACTCAGCTCGGTCCTTCGCAGGGTACCTCTGGATCCCACAAGTCGTCTCCAACGGATCCTAAAGGAAAAGGAAAAGAAGTAACGGTTGACTCAGGGACGTCGGACCCTCTCTCTCCTCCTTCTTCGACCTCGACTGTCAAACTACCTTCCAGTTCCCTAGCAGCTACTGTCGAGAATGCTCCGGACTCGTCTACTTTCCCTTCTACCATCGAGAATAGAGAAGAAAGAGTTGTCCAGGAAAGCGAGCTTGATTCAGCTCCTTCCCAGGAAACTTCTCCATCTACTCTGTCCTCGTTGAGTTCCTCTTTACCAGAATCGGAAGTGCATGGTAATCAAGAAGGAACGAACGTCGAAGAACAAAAGAAGGAAGAAGAGGAAGAGGAGGAAGAGGAAGAGGAAGAGGAAGAGGAAGAGGAAAGGGAAAGAATGAATGCTAGCCCTCCCATCCTCTTACGTTTCAACGAGATAGTGGGACTATTTGATGAGCCTTTACACACCTCTTGTCGTAAATTCCATTTTCCCTACGAACCTCCTAACGACAAGGATCCTCTCTCCCATTATGGTGTCCTTTCGGATGGTACCTTCCCCAATCTTTCATTAGAAGAAACGGACATTTTAAGAGACGTCGTAATTAGATGGGAAACTAGGCATACTGCGTGCCCTTTCGGCACCAGATATGATACTATCAAAGCCTATGCGACGTTCTTTTCGGAGAACTACTATGACCATTCCTCGTTAACTCAAATTGTTCCTCGTCCAATGTCCCGTTACTCTTCTACCTGTTGGTCTGTCAGAGCCGACACACTCATGGCCGTTGGACATATGAGTCTAGGGATAGTACAAATCCTAGAAACTCTGTCTGGCTTCTGGGATCCGTCTATGGGATCAGCTTTTGTTCTTGATCCCAGGTTTAAGTTTCTACAAATCCTGGAAGAACATCACGATCCTAGTGTGTCGTTACTGGCTTTACAGGCTCTTCAGACCCGTACCTCCATAGCGGTTAAGAGAATTAACGCGTATTTGCGTTACCTCCAAATGCGTTATGCTCCTGGTGAAATTGATGACTCGGAAGCCGTGGAATCTCTTTATTCTACGGTATCATCGGAGAGAGCCATTTTCGGTCAAGAATCGGGAGAAGAAGAATTAGGAAAACTTTTAGCTAGACCTCAATACAAGCTAGCCATTCGAGATCCCAATAATGTAGGAGATAGGCTTTTAAAACCTATGCTCGAAAAGGGTTATGTCCCTCGCACTTCCTACTACAAACCTTCTCGATTCTCGTTCCATGTCCCTTCGGATCCGCTTCCTTCTATCTCCAACGTCCTACCCAGCCAATCACAATCTACGCCTGGAAACTCTCACAGCGGAAAGAAGAACGAGCAAGTTCCTCTACCCAACAACTCGAGAATCCCCATTCCTGAATCGTTGTCTGCGATACTTCCTAACCGAACGATCCAAAGGTTCCCCGGCATGAATCGATTTCAAGACGGCTTTCAAACCGAGAGTGGGGGGCCACATGCTCAATCGTTCGCTCCGCAGTCGACTGCTCCTCAAAACCCCTCCATGAACCAAATCATCCACATGTTCATTTTCAAGATCCTCCCCCACACCTCAAGGATAATGCGGATAAATCCTACCACTCGGGAAATGGATACAAAGGTTCTCCAAGTGGTAACCCTGGAGGAGGAGGAGGTTTTCCAGGAGGCAATCCTAGAGGTGGAGGAGATTTTCCAGGAGGCAATCCTGGAGGAGGAGGAGGTGGAGGAGGTTTCCCAGGTGGTAATCCAGGCGGAGGAGGAGGTTTTCCAGGTGGTAACCCCGGTGGAGGAGGTGGATTCCCAGGTAATAATCCTGGAGGTGGAGGTGGAGGAGGTGGAGGACTACCCGACGATCCAAATTCTGGTAACGGCGTAGCGAATATTCCGCTCCCGTCTAACAATCCAGTTACTCCTCAATCTCAAGAAGTTTTAACCTGGCAGTTCAACCCAAAGATCAGTATGAGTGTCATACCCTCCTGGGATGGTAAAGGCGAAAACCTTATTGACTACGTTATCTCTATGAATGAGCTAGCGGAGAAGTCTGTCTCTCTGAGTCAAGGTCTCGCTACCTGGGCTCCTTCAAAATGGAGCGGCAAGGCTAAAGACTGGTGGGAAGCCCTAACCCCTCCAGCTCAAGAATACTTCAGACAAGATTGGCCTAAGTTGCTGACGGGTATACGAAACTTCTTTATGAATTCAGAATGGAAAGCCTTTCGCAAAAAGGAGTTCGAGGATATGGTATTCAGACAACGAGGCTATGGTTCGGAAACCCCTGTGCAGTATATTCAACGACACAAACGCTATGCTATCATATTGTACAACTACGATGAAAACGACTCTTCCACGCTGATCAACACTATTCTGTACAACATCCATGACTCATGGAAATCCGCTCTCAACATTCGCACCTGCCCCACAGTAGACCAACTCATCGATCGGGCTATGGAACAGGAGGAATCTCTTATAGCTCTCTGGCGTAATTCCTCCATGGTGGAGAAGCTATATTACCAAAACGACAACTCTTCCAAGCTGAAGACTGAATCCTCTTCCTCCTCGAGGTTTCGAAGAAAAGGCTTTGCTTCGAACGGAAAAGTGACCGCAGAGGTCGAGGATTCAGAAGAAGACTCAGTGACTTCGTCAGCTAGTGAGGATCTTGCTAAGGAAGCTCAAGCTACGGACAACGAAAAGCGTGCTAAATCAGCACCTTCTCGACCTCCGTGGCCTAAGCAACCTGTTTTCGACCGGGATGACTCGGTCAAAAGCAAAACTAAACCTCCCGGAGATTGCTATATTTGTGGATCTCCTCTTCACTTCAGAAGACAATGCAAGATGTATGGAACGTGGCTAGGACTAAAGAGTCAGAATAAGCTGCGAGCGATGGTTTCGGAAACGCACATAGATGAGAATGATCAGTTGTACTTTAGCCTACTTGAGCAATCTAACGACTTTATGACTGTTTTGATCGAAGATTTGCAAAACGAACCAACGCCTCAAAATCAACGTGCTGCCTTAGCACTTGATTCGGAATCATCGGCCTCTACATCAAAAGAAGCCTTTCTAATTAATAGTCATAAAGCCGCTAGTCGAGCTCACTTCAAACGATCCGTTCCCGCCAATCGCAATGAGAGACGTAGTCAAACTTTGGAGTCCAAAAGCAAAGGAAGAAAGGAATCCGCTCCTAGGATAGTTTCTCGCAAAGCTTCTAGAGCTTCTTCTAAAGTGACTCCTAATGTTTTGCGACAAACTTCCGGCGGTCCGACAATTGAAGTAGCTCGAAAGGCTCGTAACCTCCCGGAAGGACTAGGATCATTAGGAACTAGAGCTTTACATATCAAAGCTCGACTAACTTCTCCGACCGCAGATGAAGTTGCGGTGAGACTCGACTCCGGAGCGGACATAACTCTGATGTCCGAAGAGTGCTGGAAAGAGTTACAACTTCCTCAACCGAAAATTGGGCTACGTATGAAACTTTACCAGCTCACAGGAGAAGCAAAAGTCTTGGGCTACGTGCTTTTCCCGATCTACGTCTCTGCTACAGACGGTGTCTTAGTCCGCTTTGACGTAGAAGCGTACGTAGTCCGAAACATGAATGCTTCTATTCTATTAGGTGAAGATTTCCAAACCGCCTATGAACTCAGTACCATACGTGATCGCTCGGGCTCCCATATTATCAACATCGGTCAATCGTCTAGGAATCTCCAGGCGTCGTCCTGCAAAGAAGAAGCCCTGAATTTCAAAGTCAGAAGAGCGTTCCCTACTCAATCTTTCATACGAAAGAAAGCCGTACGACGTGCTAAAGCTAGGATTCGCAGAACTGATCATCAGGTGCCGGAAGTCTTCGCAACGGACGACGTAATCATTCAACCAGGAACCGTAGCCAACGTCAAAGTAGCTGGGCCTTTAGAAGGTCGTTCTGACTGGCTAGTCGAAAAAATGATTATCGGAACTCAGGAAACTTCAATTCTCGCAGCCCCTACTACCTTTATCGACTCTTCCAACCCGTACATCCCGATCGCTAACCCTTCCACTCGTCCTTGGATGATTAAAGCTGGTGATACTGTCGGTTATCTCCTTAACCCCTCACTATTGGACAACCCGACGATTGAAGAAGATTGCGTGCGATATTCCGCATCAATTGAAATCATTCGTTCTCAAATAAAGGGATCATTACGAGCACAAGACCTATACAATGCTGGACAGGAGTCTCAAGATGAACAAAGTGTCACAGAAGTCGAACTTGAAGATTCCGGAGGCCCTATGTTGACGCGTCTCTAGTTGTACCGTGATGACCCATATCACATGACCGCTCACCTACTATATATAGCTTCACTTCTCATTATCCCTCCTCAGCCGTTTACTTTCATCATCACCGGCGTGAGGAGGTATGTTTCCATTTCATCTTATACCTATAACGATATACTCATACTATGCATAGCTTATAGTCTATTATCTCCGTTCATAGGTATAATATAGCCGTTTACTTTCATCATCACCGGCGTGAGGAGCTTATAGTCTATTATCTCCGTTCATAGGTACACCGGTTCTCACAGGTTATGGGCCTTTCCCGGTTCTAGTATCCTACCACGCTGTTCTTTTCTATCTGGGCTCGGCTCGCCCTTGTTCTTTTGACGCATACATTCGCTTTCACGCGCATATATCCACCTCTCGACGCATATAGTCGCTCAGTCAATTTACTTCCGCTTTACTTCCGTCTTAATGGATCAATCATCGGGCGATTTCCCTGCGGGGTTACGTCCGCCTACATCATCTTGGGCTCCAGGTTCCGCTTTGTCGTCTTCGCCTGTGCCTTCTCGTGCCAATCCTGCGGGCGTTGCGCGCAATCCTCTTCATATGGGATCGGGTATGCCCACCGAGTCTACCTCTTTTTCTCGTTCTCGTGATTCTTTTGATATTCCTCCCCATTTTTCTTCAATTCCTCCTTCTACTTCTGTGCCTGGTCATTTTCCTTCCGTTCCTCCTTCTACTCCTGTACCTGGCCAGTTTCCTTTGGACCTTCGTAATGCATCTTCTTTTCCCGCTTCCGGACCTCCTCCTTTAGACCAAACCGTTCGACCGGTTCCTCGTTCTTCTATGGTTTCTCCGGTTGCTAATTTGCGACCTTCTCTTTTTGTTACCCCTTCTCGTACACGTCACATCCCTTTGAATGATACTTCTCGTTTTGCCAACCGCGTTACTGTTCAACCGCCTTTTACTTTTCCTCCTCCAGCGCACCTTTCGTACCCTCCTCCTCCTCCTCCTCCTGTGAAACCTTCCGTTTTTCCTTCTGCAGATCAGTTTAATAGTGTTCCTTCTGTTTTTCCCTTGGTTCCCCCGACTCTTTCTATTTCTTCTACTACTTCTCTTCCGACTGTTTCACATATTCCTATTCTTAAAGGGACCGACAATTGGTCTCTTTGGTATGACTCGGTGCTGTCAACTTTGACGGCTCTTCACTTGATCCCACATGTGTGCAACCCTCCCCGTCCTGGCGTCCCTGTCACCTTCTTCAATTCGCCGTCTTACCCTCCGGCTACTCCTAATCCTGGTGACCCTGACCTCTGCTCGAAGTATTTCCTTTGGTGGAAGGCGGACTCCTTTGCGTCCCACATTCTCACTGCGCGTCTATCTCCTTCGGTTCTCTCTTTTCTTCCTGCCCACAACGATCCTCTTACTGGCCTTCCTCGAACGTCTCGTGCTGTTCTCGCTGCAATCAAACAGTTTTGCAATGTTAATAGTGCTGCGTCAGCTTCGGTTTTAAAGGAGAACTTATTTGCCCGTTCATGCGGCAATTCCACTAATGCCATTAACTCCTACTGTGAGTCTTGGCGCTCCGACGTTGGTGCCCTTCGAAGCATGGATTTCCATTTCGACTGGTCGGATGCTATCTTTTCTTTCCTATCCCAACTGCCTCCTTCTATGGGTCGTGTCCGTGACCATGTCGGAGATTACATCGATGGTCGTTCGGATTTGGACTCTATGTCTCTTGACTGGGTTATTTCCTACACCCTTTCGGCTGCCGCTCGTAATGCTGCCTATGATACCCGTCGCACTCGTTTCCAGCCTCCACGTCCTTTCCGGAAGTGTTCCGATTCGAGTTGCTCGAAGGGTGCTGTGTCGGGCTCTGACCGGTGTTCTGAGCATGGGGGTGCTACTTCTAACACCCGTCCGAACGATCGTTCGAACAGACCTCGTCCTCCTATTCCCTCTCAAGCGAATGTCGCCTCTTCCTTCCCCGCTTTGACGCCAGTTTCGAACTCGATCGAAGTTAACTCGGAGCTTATCATGTTAGATGATGATGGGGGTGGTTCCAGTTGTGATAACCATACTACTACTGTCTCTACTACCGTTGAGAATACACCTGTTGATTTGTATCTCGCGTGCCCTACTCCTCTGAGTGTTCAACCTTCGATTGCGTGTGCCGGCCATGTCCTTGATGAACTTAGATCGGATGATGTTGATTCATACTCGTCTATTCTTGCCCGCTTCAATATCATTCTTGATAGTGGTGCAAACCGTCACCTGTTTCGTGATCGGTCTATGTTTTTCTCATTCGATCCTACTTCTTCTTTGACTATCCGTACTGCCAACTGTGGTGAGATGCACACTTTAGGTTCGGGCGAGATACGCTTGCGTGTTCCGCTTCTGGAGGCAGATACCAAGTTCGCGACTATTGTCCTTCGTGATTGTCATTATGCTCCGGAGTTACCTCTCGATCTTCTCTCTGTTGCTGCTATC
Organism: Dendrothele bispora CBS 962.96; assembly: GCA_004369135.1. NCBI lineage: Eukaryota > Fungi > Basidiomycota > Agaricomycetes > Agaricales > Dendrothele > Dendrothele bispora. The sequence goes on from ML179486.1 coordinate 81,496, forward strand.
GCGGAGGGTGGCTTTTCGGTCACTATGGACTCTTCTGGTTGTCAAGTCAAGCTGCCTTCTCCTCACTCGGGATTTTTCGCCGCTGAATTGTTACATCGTCTTTACTTTCTCAACTGTGAATTTATCGTTCCCTCTATTCCCGATGTGACCGTTGCTTCAGTTGCTGTTGTCCCGAAAGTCAAGCCTCTATCCGCCGATTTGATCCATGCCAGATGCATTCATGCCGGTAAACCTATCATACTCAAGGTTTTGCGTTCGAAGTCCTTACCTTGGGATGGCTCTCCTCTTTCGGTTCACTGCTCGTCTTGTCATGTTGGCAAACAGCCGGGTCTTCCTTACCATTCCTCTGGTCATAAATCTACGAATCCGGGTGATCTTCTTCATATGGATACCTGTGGTCCTTTTCCCGTCGCTTCGCCCCACGGCAACCGCTACTTACATGTCATCTTAGATGACTGTACCGTTACCAACTCAGTTTGCCCAATCAAGAAGAAATCTGGCGCTGTTAAGCATGTCCGAGAGGTTATTCCTCTTTGGGAGAAGCAGATGGACTGCAAGGTTTTGGCTTTCCGTTTTGACGGTGCCGCTGAGTTTCATGGCGAGGACATGGTAACCGAGATCAAGGGTAGAGGCATACAAGTTCAGACCACTGCTCCCTACGCTCACCAACAGAATGGCAAAGTCGAACGGTTTATTCGGACAATTGAGGATGACGTTCAAGTTCTTTTGGCGGACTCGGGTTTGCCCATGACTTACTTCGAGGATGCTGCGTTGACATCTTCCTTTGTTCGCTTCCGTCTTCCTAATTCGACTCTTGATGGATTCATTTCCCCTTACGAACGTGTCCGGGGCCATCCTCCTGATTTGTCCATGTTACGTCGTTTCGGATGTATGTGTTGGGTTCGCATACCTCCGGAATTACGTTCGAAGGCAGGTCCTCGGACTGTTGAGGCCATATTTTTGGGATATGAAGAGGGTCGCGTTGGTTGGCGTGTTCGGGATTTGAACGGGAAGTATCACTTTTCCAGAGATGTGGTATTCGATGAGAATACAATGGGTCGAGAGAGTTCAAAATTCCGTCAACGTCGTGTTGCTCCTGAAGCAGTTCTTCCTTCTGAGGAGGACCTTCCTATTGCGAAACGTCGTGTACCTCGTTCTTGCACTCTTCCGGCTGCGAACCTTTCCTCTATCATTGATGACTCCGACTACTCTCTTTTGGCTTCGGGCATATTGGGCGATTCCATGGATTGTTTGTCCTCGGTTCAATACTTCTCACCAGTCGCTTTCCCTGAGGTATTGAATTGTGACGTTGACTTACTGAACATTCCGATTGCCATGGACCTTGGCCATGGGGGTGTTGCGATGGCATCTAGTGTTGATCTGTCTAAACCGCCTCGCTCGGATCGTGAGGCTTTATCTCGTTCCGATGCTCACCTATGGCGTGAGGCTATGCAGCGCGAGTATGATGGTCTTAAGGCTAAGGAGGTTTGGGAAGAGTCGATGTTACCTTCTGGTCATAAAGCGATTGGAGTTCGTTGGGTTTACGCATTTAAGTATGATTCGAATGGGACTATCATCAAATATAAGGCTCGACTGGTCGCTCAGGGTTTCTCACAACTACCTTCCAGCTATAACCAAGTTTCTGCGCCTGTTCCTCGTCTTGCGTCTATTCGCCTTATCGCTGCTCACGCTGCTTTCCACGACCGTGAGCTTTTCTCCTTCGACTTCACTCAGGCTTTCCTTAATGCCCCACTGCATAACGAGATCTATGCGAAGTCTATCCCCGGTTTCCCTACTTCCTCCGCTAATGCCGTTCTGCGTTTGAAGAAGGCCTTGTACGGCTTGAAACAGGCGTCCCATGAGTGGTTCAATGCGCTTAAGGATGCTCTCATTTCTCTGGGTTTACGACCTTCTCAGGTGGACAATGCGGTTTATTACGCTTCTTGGAAGGATGCCCCACACTCTTCTATTTCGATGCCTGCGGATGGTTCCCCACTTTCATTGATTCTAGCAGTTCATGTTGACGACGGACTCGCATCTACCAACTCGGTTTCTCTTTATCATTGGTTCGTTTCTGCACTGAATCAAATCTTTCCGCTATCGGATTTGGGCCCTCTGGACCTATATCTTGGCATTTCATTTAAACGAGATAGAATTGCTCGTCGAATCTGGTTGTCTCAACAACCATTCATCGAAGATCTCTTGGATTCTTTCAATCTTCGAGACTTTCGTCCTTCGAATCTCCCCTTACTTCAACGAGTTCATGCTTTACCTGAAATTCCTTCCGACTCTCTCCCTGATGTCCCTGTTAATAAGCCAGCCCTTACGACTTACTTCCAACGTATCATCGGCAGTCTCCTTTACCTTTCGATCTGCACACGTCCAGACATTTCCTATGCGGTGATGTCGTTGAGTCAATTCAACTCAAATCCGGAGCGTAAGCACGTTCTTGCTGCGAAGCGGATCCTTCGATACCTTTCGGGGACGCGTGATTACCAGCTGGAATTTGGTGGCGATGTTCGTAAGGATGTATTCGCTCATATTAAATCGCCATCCTTAGATGCAGGTTTCACTGATGCGGATTGGGCATCTGATGAGACTGATAGGAAGAGTATCTCGGGATTTGCGTTTTTCTTGTTTGGTGGATTGATATCTTGGTCCAGCGTAAAACAACGTTCGGTTGCTCTTTCGAGTACGGAGGCTGAATACATGGCTACTACGCATGCGATGAAGGAAGCACTATGGATACGTATGTTCCTTTCCTCCATCGATTTACCCGTTCCTCGTCCTTTCCCTTTACTTTCGGACAATCGTGGTTCTATCGAAGTTGCTTCAAAATATTCTAACGCAGGTCATATGCGACACATTGACATGCGATACCACTTCATTCGTGATCATATTTCCAACGGTACCTTTACTTGTTCTTGGATTCCTACTACTGAAATGATTGCGGACATTTTTACAAAACCACTTCCTCTGCCTTTACATTCAAAACACTGTCGTTCTCTTGGACTATTACGTTTACCCTCTTAGTTTACATCTTCCCTCCATTCATTTGGTTCTTTTTTTCTATTCTGATTTGGATACCTCGTCTCTTGATATGGTCATCTCGTTATGGGGGTGTGTTGACGCGTCTCTAGTTGTACCGTGATGACCCATATCACATGACCGCTCACCTACTATATATAGCTTCACTTCTCATTATCCCTCCTCAGCCG
>ML179487.1:0-32649 GCA_004369135.1 Dendrothele bispora CBS 962.96
TTACAAACACTCTTGTTCCCCTTGCTTGAAGCTCATCCTTGATTCTACAATCAAAGCAGGAATCTCCGATTCCCTGATTCTCCCAAGTTTTACATTACGAAACACCCAACATGCTATGATGTTTGTGAATGTGATGTGTAGTGGAATGAAAATAACCCTGTACTGAAGTTGAAGGGATGGTATAACGACCAGAACAATGGTGGTAGAGCCAGTGAGAAGTGAAACACTGTACTTATTGATTGATTAGTAATTGTCTTATTTTTTTATAAATACTCACAGATAGTATAGCTGTCCATCCCGAAACAATGATCTCGAGAATGTGGGTAGAGTGGCACCATCGAGAAAAATGCAGGTCCTCTGCAATACAGGTCCATCCTGAGAACGAAAGACCTGAAAGAGACGGTATGAGATCGCGACATAAACAACGGTGTCAAACACCAGCAGAGTCCCTAAAGACACCGTGCTATAGAACCCTATATTGTCCCGAGTGCACGCCTTTGGTTCTACCAAGGAACCATCACTGCTGGGCACAAAAAAGAAGTTCAGAATAGAACCCCCAAATACCAGGGCCCAAAGGCAGGCCAGAAACTTCTGCATCCTCGGAACATCATAAAATATCGCTCGGGCACGAAGAAAAAATAGAAGTGCGACTGAGTTGGTTTCAATGGCAAAAAAAGCGACAACGAAGAAGTATCCGAAATGACAATCGTTTATGTTGAGGCCTAGGTAAACACTGAGTGAACTGCGTAGATGCAAAGATAAAAATCCTTATCCCACCGAGTATATATGCTGTGTCTGCCAATATAAAACCTAAGCATGAAAGGCTAGAATGGATGTCGATCAGCTCAAACATGATCATTTCAGTATTTAGATATTTACCGTGCAATCGTGTATATCACTGTCGGAAACTTGATTTTCTGCTCTAGGATAAGCTCAAGTTCATCTTCTAGATTATTCAACATATCATATACTATCACCTAGTAGGCATATATGAGAGCATGAGTGCTCAACATTGAAAATTTTGAAAGGTAGTAGGATTTGTTGACTCACCACCAATGAACTAATGGAAAGATATTGGCGTTGCCGTTCCAACACAAACGAGTCAGTGAGAGATGTGTCAAATGCGAGAGGAGGAGATGACATTCCCGGAAATTGCGAAACTCAGCGATCCACAGACCAGACAGTATTATTTATATGAGGGAACTTGGAACTACTGTAATTCCTTGAGGGCAGTGCTCTTCCCGAGGCGGACTTATAAGGATCTGTTTCATGACACAGGGCAAACACAGGGTAGCATGGTGATCCATATGGTATGCTGTTCCAAGTGCACAATTTCCTGTCTTTAATGACTTTTTCCCGGTCTCATTTATAATTAACTTACCGGTTCATTCACAAGTGGTTTCCGGTCTCACTCTCAACTGACTTTCTGGTCTCAGCAAGGGCCTGGCGGATCGGCGAAGAAGTACCCGGGGTCACATAATTTTTTCTCGAGGCCACCATGACCCCCTCCCCCCCCTTCCTGCCTTATATGGATTATCAAAGGTCACGTGCATGAAGATTAGATTAAGATAAGATATAGATGACAGATATGTGCTACCGGATATCAGTTGTTATGCACAGTTACAGTGTTTTTGGAGACCCTTGTCCACCATTTGATTTTTTGCTGTTCATTAAAATTACTTTAGAGAAGGTTTTTTTAAAACACTGTAAAGTCCTTCTCGGTTTTAATATAATATCTTGTGCAATCTCTCTATGAAACTATCAGTGTATCAATGCAACACATTGAATATGCACAATACGAAGCTTTTACACAAATAGAAGCTAATCATTTTCCCGTTCAGATCAGCTTTGACGGTCAGGTTCAGAATCGATGAATGTCGTACCTGGGATACCCCCCTCCCTACATCGGGTCCAGGGTCGCTGATCCGCCAGGCCCTTGATTATTCCGTTTGCTGTCAACAAATGCGGTGGAACGATCTCCTTCTACTATCAGCTCGTCTTCTCCCTCTTCCACCACCTCTTTTTCAACCACCAAAATTACCCCTGAAGTCAATATCTCCAGCAGCAGTTCTTCATCAATGAAAGGGAGTGGGCCATCGCTCCGCGTGGCTATTACGAGCCGTAACTTGGTGTTGCCGATCATGCCGAAGATAGCAAGACAACGTGACTTACCAAATGGGGTTTGTACATGGCAGCTTCACAGCCACCAGCGCGAGTCGAGTTTAGTAAGGACGAGTCCTAAAGTCGGCCTCGTAACCAACGACTTATCGAGTCTTGTCACTGGCGGATTGTAAATCAATTTTGTTTCTTCGCGATGTTTAGTCTAATCCTATCCCTTTTTTCTACAGCGGGACTTATTATTATCAAAACGGCGTCGCAGGTGCCTGTGGTACACAGCGAGAATGATCTGATTGTAGCAATGGGTGAGTTTCTAACATCTGGAGGCCACGTCTGGTTTTTTGATTCGCTCAAATCATGCTTCCTTCCGTAAAATATAGACGTCGCCCGATATGAGTACACGGGTCAAAAATCAAACCTTTGCGGCAAGAAGGTTAGATTTTCAACACTAAAAACAACAAGGTATGTACATATGTTCCCGTTTGACCCGTCCAAATTCAGCGTCGAAATGAGTGCTGATATGATCCGGTCCAGTCTGTGACTTGCACCATTGCTGATGCTTGCCCTACCTGCAACAACGGAAATTCCATTGACATGTCTGTCGCTGCATTCCAGCAAGTCACTGATCTGTCTGAAGGTCTCATCTCAAGTTCGTTGAATTTATCGAGGAGAAAACATACTGACGACAGTGAAATGAATAGTTTCTTGGAAGCTGCTTGATTGAAACACGCGAAAATCGGCATCGATAACATACTCATAGCAAGTCGGACACTTGCCGACTCGCTAGATGCGGGTCTAGGTCTTTGGGGAGGATTCTTTCTTTTAATTTAATTTTGCTGGGAAAGTTCAACCTGGAGTTGAGCCAAGTTGTGTACATGTCAATGCGGGTGGGGTCTTTCATTAGTGGCAAAGTCTTTGTACCCTAGTGGAGAGAATATCGAGCTACATCCACTGTATTCACATCTGCGAGGCTATTTAGAGAGGCTGGAAGATGCCGCTGAACACCTAAGAGTCGATATATTTCCCCTACCTCGACAAAGCTTTTCATAATGAGATGAGAGGGTTTAACTTCTCAGTGTATTTGCCACTATTCAAGTCATACTGATAGGTTCAAGGGTACGTAGGTCGTACTTATCCCGAGATTACGACAGTAATGCTTTGATTTTGGCCTTGTTCTTCGGCCAATATACACGTTCAACACTTCTGGTACTCTTACATAAATAATGTACTTCTCTAACACTAACTGTGAAAAAAATTGTACAATCTTCATTTATGAAATTACTCCCGAGTATTATCATTTGACTCCAAGCATTCTTGTTCCCCATGCTTGAACCTCATCTGCGATACCATAATCAAAGCAGAAATCTCTGATTCCCTGATCCTCCCAAGTTTTACATTGCGAAACACCCAACACGCTATGATGTTTGTGAATGTGATGTGTAGTGGAATGAAAGCAACCTTGTACTGAATATCAATGGATGGCACAACCAACATGACAAAGGCTGTGGAACCAGTGAGAAGTGAAATGCTGTAGTTACTGAATGATTAGTATTTCAATCTGTCTTATTTTTTGTTTCTAAATACTCACAGATAGTATAGTTGTCCATCCCGAAACAATGATTTTGAGAACGAGGGTAGAGTGGCCCCATTTGAAAGAATGCAGGTCTTCTGAAACACAGGTTCACCTCTTCTGTGGAAAAGAAAAGCCTGAAAAAGACGGTATGAAATCGCGACATAAACAACAGTATCGAACACCAGCAGAGTTCCTATAGACACCATACTATAGAAAGATTCTACATCTGCCTGAGTACATGTCTTTTGTTCTACCACGGGGTTGGTACTGTGCACATCAAAGAAGTTTAGAATAGAACTCCCAAAGACCAGGGCCAAAAAGCAGGCAAGAACCATCTGCATCCTCGGAACATCATGAAATATAGCGCGGGCACGAAGAAAAAATAGAAGTGCGATTGAGTTGACTTCAATAGCAAAAAAAGTGACGATAGAGAAGTATCCAGCTGGATGACAATCTTTTATGACGCCTAGATAACCATTAAGTAAACTATGCATAATCGCGAACATAGAAAAATCTGATCTCACCGAGCACGTATGCTGTATTTACTGATCCATAGCATAAGCATGAAAGGCTAGAATGAATGTCTATCAGCTCAAATTAAGCGTACATGATCATGTAATTAAAGTAGATCTTCACCGCGCAATTGTGTGTATCACTGCTGGAAGCTTGATTTTCTGCTTGAGGATAAGCTCGAACTCATCCTCTAGATTATTTAAGATATCGTAAATTGTCACCTATTAGTTATACATGAGCACCATGATCAACATTGAGAATATGAAGGCAAGATTTGAATGGTAAAAATATGTTTGACTTGTTTGAAACATCTGACTCACCACCAATGAACTAATGGAAAGGTATTGGCGTTGCTGCTCCGAAATGGACATGTCAATGAGAGTTTTGTCGAACGCGAGAGGAGGAGACGAGGTTCCCAGGAATTGGGAATTTGAAAGTCAGCGGGGTGGCGTTGGATCCCCAGACCTGATACTATCTTATATGAGGGAACTTCGACAGGAATTGCTGCGAATTTTTTTGGGAGTAGTGTGTTCCTACCGAGGTGATGGACACAGGGTAGATACCCGGAGTACTCATGTGCTGCTGTGATGCCTTCCCGTAGCCCGTACGAGAACATCATGAAGGAATAGGGCCGTCGCTTGGCGCGGCGGGTACGAGGCCGTAAGGTTAACAATCCAATGAGTCATAAGAATCCACGCATCGGCACAAAAGTAACACAACATATGGATGAGCAGTAAATTCTTCATAGCTCAACAACCAGAAGGGTTTGAGATTATGTCTGGAAAATACACATGCCTTTAAACAGAGTTTTTAAATGATTTGGGTTTCTTGCTATCATGTTCAAAAATTACTATTTTTTGGACAAAACCACAGAATGGTATTACAAAAAGTATACAATATGCCCATAGCAAGAATATGGATTACTAGGGGGGGTTCCTGCTTATAGTGACATATGAATGTATTCATAATTTGATTGGATCTTGTGAAATAAATCATTTACTCCATACCTGAGCAGTAATTTGCTCATTGCTCAAGCACCAATGAGATGTGTGAGTACAACCAGATATCACCATAAGTAGAAAAACCCCCCAGACTAATCCATTTTCTCAATATGGGAATAATATATACTTGTCGTAATACAATCCAGTAATTTGTCAAAAGATGGTACTATATATATGATGGCAAAAAAACACCAGATTATTTAAAATCTGTGTTTATAGGTATGTGCAGGGGGGTTTTCTGCACAAATTGATATTTGGACATAATCTCAGACCATTGTGTTTGTTGAGCTATAGAGAATTTACTGCTCACTTTTGCCAACACATGGATTCTCACCACTTCTGCAAAGGATGGATAGATAGATAGATGGATATATAGATAAATGCCAAGTGGCCTCTTCAGGACCCAGCGGGGTAGAATTTGCAATCACAGTATTCTTAAGACACAATGCTATAGGGCGAGGCTGTCCCTCCACAAAATAATACTGTGAACAGAGATTCACAATTCTTGTTTACAAAATCACTCAATTATCACTGTTTGGCTCCTGGAAGCTTCTAGCTGACAAATTTTCTTGTTCCCCTTGCTTGAAGCTCATTTGTGATACTACAATCAAAATAGATATCTCTGCTTCTCTGATTCTCCCAAGTTTTACATTGCGAAACACCCAACACGCTATGATGTTTGTGAATGTGATGTGTAGTGGCATGAAAATAATCTTGTACTGGAGAAGGGATGGCACGACAAACATAACAAGGGCAGTGGAACCAGTGAGAAGTGAAATGCTGTACTTACTGATTGATTAGTGGTAGGATCTCTCTCATTTTTTATAAAGACTCACAGATTGTATACCTGTCCATCATGAAACAATGATCTTGAGAAGGTGGGCAGAGTGGCACCATTTGAGAGAATGCAGGTCCTCTGAGATGCAGGTTCATCTCTTTCATGGAAAAGAAAGGTCTGAAAGAGACGGTATGAAATCATGAGATACACAGCAGTGTCAAATACCAGCAGTGTTCCTATGGACACTATGCTATAGAAAGATTCTATATTGTCCTGAGTGCATGCCTTTGGTTCTACCAAAGAGTGGGTATTGTGCACAACAAAGAAGTTCAGAATAGAACCCCCAAAGACCAAGACCCAAAGGCAGGCAAGAACCATCTGCATCCTCAGAACATCATGAAATATAGCTCGGGCACGAAGAAAAAATAGAAGTGCGATTGAGTTGATTTCAATGACAAAAAAGGTGACAATAAAGAAGTGTCCTGGATGACAATCTTTTGTGTTGAGGCCTAGCAAACCGCTGAGTAAACTGCTGCATAGACACAGGCATAAAAAGCCTTATCTCACCGAACACATATGCTGTGTTTACCAATGCAAAGCCTAGGCATGAAAGGCTAGAATGAATGGCTATCAGCTCAAAAAGTATACATGATTATGTCATTTAGATACTCACCGTGCAATCATGTATATCACTGTTGGGAACTTGATTTTCTGCTTTAAGATAAGCTCAAGTTCATCTTCTAAATTATTCAACATATCATAAACTATCACCTAGTAGGTATATATGAGAACATGAATACTTAACATTGAAAATTTGAAATGTAGGAGCTGTTTAAAACATTTGACTCACCACCAATAAGCTAATGGAAAGATATTGGCGTTGCTGTTCTGCCACAGACAAGCCAATGAGAGATTTGTCAAACACGAGAGGAGGGGATGACATTTTCGGGAATTGTGATAGTATTGGATCCACAGACCTAATGTTTATATGAGAGAACTTGGAACAACTGTGTAAAATCTTGTGGGCGGTGTGTTCTTCCCGAGGCGGAACACTGGGGATTTATTATGACACAGGGTGAATGCTCAGAGTACTTGTATGCTGCTGGATGCCTTTCCGTAGCCTGTGGTCCCCGGAAAATATTGTTGGCCGACTACCCGGAATTCACTTTAGTCAGATTTCAAACACAGCTTTGTTTCCAAATCAAGAGGCATCCGACGGTCAATCTAGTCTTGAGTAATTAGACTGACGATACACATTAACGTGTCTGTAACAGCACTAAGTTTTATCATGGTTATCCATCCATGAAAGATACGGATCATCGCACGTGGGCAGCTGCCATTAGTAACATAGGGCCAGCGGTCGCAAGTACACAAGCAATGTCGACTGCTGGAGCTGCTGCTTCATTGGCTCTACAGCAAGGAAATAGAGCCACCTTACAGCTATTTTCATATCATTAGACCTCTTTTCGTTCCGCTTGCTTTATCTTTTTTGTTTATTTTTGGAGCGAGACTAGATAAATTAGATATAGATTTTGTTACGACGGAGATAAGCTGTATTCCAACAGCCACCTGTGCGAGCCGAGTTTAAAGGACGAGTGCTCCTAAAGTCGGCTTCGTAACCATTGATTAAGGAGCACATCAGGATATGAATTTTTGAGAACATCATAACCAATAAAACTAGACTGACAAGGTGTGAAGTCATATTTTGGACGTACTAATTGCATAAAAACTGACACCACACGATGAATGTTGTAGATGAATGTAGTAGTCTGGATACTCAAGGCTAATGAAAAACCAAGACTGAGTTTTCGTGTGAGAATGTATTCACATTGGACCCATTTATCACAGGTTCTATGACAGCCACAACCAGTACATACATCCCGCATTACCAGAGAGAAATACACTGAATGTGATGAAATTCTCTTTTTCACATACTTACATTTTTCTGAAATATCTATCAATTTCAGCAGTGTCTAGAACATCGTACGCACTTTTCATGTTTCCAAGTCCAATACTAACTGTGAATAGAATTCCACAAGTTTCTTTTAAACTACTGTCAATTCTCATTATTTAGTTCCATGAAGCTTCTGGCTGGTAAGCGTTCACGCTCCCCTCGCTCGAAGACCATATGTGATATTGGCACAGTCGGAACAGAAATTTCTGATTCCCTAATCCTCCCGAGTTTTACATTGCGAAACACCCAACATGCTATAATGTTTGTGAGCACAGTTTGTGGTGGTACCACAAAAGTTTTGTTTTGAGGCTGAATGAGTGGTACAATAAGCATGAGAAAGACTGTGGACCCAGTGAGAAGTGAGATTCTATAAGGATCAATCGTTAGTTAATAATTAGTACCGGTCCCATTTCTATTGTAAACACTTACAAGTAGTATAGCTGTCCATCCCTGAATAATGATCTTGAGAACTTGGGTAGGGTAGCACCATTGAAAAAAAAGCGAGCCTTCCGCGATATAGGCTCATCTTCTGCACCGAACATGGATATTCGAAAGAGACGGTATGAAATTGCAATATAGACAATGGTATCAAACATTAGTTGCATCCCTATGGACACTAGGCTGTAGACAGGCTGTAGATGCCCGTTGGTGCATCTATCTGACTCCACAGAAGAGTTTACACTGCGTGTAACAAGGAAGTTTAGAGCGGAACTCCCGAGGACCAGGAACCAAAGAAGAAGGAACAATGTTTGGACTCTGGGAGCATCATAAAATATAGCACGGACACGGAGAAGGAATAGAAGTGCGATCGCGTCGTTTTCAATAACATAAACTGTGTTGGTAAAAAAATGTCCTGGACCACAATTTTTCTCGCTGGGAACTAGAGAGCCAAAACTTTCGAATCATTGCGTAAATGCAAATGCAAGAAGATTATAGCTTACTGAACAGATATGCTGCATCTGCTGATGTGAATCCTAAGCATGAAAGGCTGGAATGCAAGTTTCTATCAGCTCAACTTCTCGAGTGCATACATCATTTAGATATTCACCGTGCAACAAAGTATACCACTGTTGGAGGTTTGATTTTGTGTTTCAAGATGAGTTCAAATTCGTCTTCCAGACTATTCAACATGTCATAAATCATCAGCTAGACGATATAAATGATGAAATGAGTATTACGGAAAATTTTGGGAGATGGGACTTGAAATTATGAAAACCTGCATTACCTGCAGTTTTGAAACAAAGTTTACTCACCACCAATGAACTGATACAGATAAATCGACGTTGCTGATCCGCTGCAGCCAGGTCAATGAAAGAGCTCTCAGACACGAGAGGAAGGGATGCCATTTTTTTGGGGAAGGGGTACCAAAAAGTCAACGTTGAAGTATCGATGGTCTTATATTACATTCGGCACGGAGCCTATAAGGGATAACATCTTCGAAAATCAACTCATGTTGGGTCGAATTCATCGTGTGACACAGCTCGCCATTCAATGGTGATAAACAAGAGACCGCTTTTTTAGTACTTTCATTGTACCGTCTTCCTGCCGAGTTCGGAGGTTCGATGTGATCGGATGTGTTGCTCAGAACACGACGAAGCGTCACCAATTGTGTAAGTATCGTTGGTACTTACCAGTGCAGCTCGGGCCATAGGATAAGTATCAGCCTCATTGATAAATCTAATCTGTAATTCCTCAACATAACCTCTGGTCATCACAAGCTATGATAGAAGACTCGACTTGATAAAGCTGATTGATCGAGTGTGATATTGGATATTTTGGTACGTGCTTGATCTTCGGAGGTTCAGTGCACGCAAATAGAAACCAGAGACGCTCCACCGGGCCCTTTGAATCCGATGAACATTTGACTAATTGCCAATAAAGTAGTATGAATTTGTAAACGTGCTCGGGAACGAGGTCCAAAGGTCTGTAGGCATCAGTGCAAAATTTTATGGTCTCAACTGACCGACTTAGGTGTCATATCAAAGGTATGTAAGTAGGACAAGTTGAATGACCCCTGTATTACGAAGCCGGAGTTGACGGAGGTCTTCATCCTAGCTGATTGGTTTTTCTTTTTTTTTTAGTTTCTAATTTGCATCCAGCCAGAAATAATAACCCGGCACCTGCATGTAGCGATGACCCACTTTCACTTCCGAGTCATTTCTCTATACATAGCTTGAATTCGACCCACACTTTTGTATCTAGTAAAAAACTTTGTGATAAAGGATAGTAACAATATTGAGAGAGATGGCCCGGGTGAGGACTCAGATGATGAAAGGGAGTAAGATTCATGTGACTGGCATACTACATTTACTGACGGTATATACTTACCGGGGGTCTATACTACGTATGAGTGGTACCTACACTACATACTTATATACCCATTCATGGGTCGGACCTGTAGTCTACCTCGCGCTCGCTCCTGTCCGACCCGTCATTCCGACTGTGCCGTTTCTGGCACCACGCTTATTGCGGTAGCCGTGTACTTATTCTACCTACCTACCTACCTACTGAACACCGAGTGTTTAATGAGAAGTTCCATCTTAGAACATTCATGCAGGTTGTACTGATACTCTGAAAATTAATACTTTGAAAGTGACGCAGTGTTGGTCCTTTTCCTGCCAAATATTTCACGATTGCAGTTGAACCTTTGATTCGGGAAATATGGTGTAAAGGTGGACAATTTGAACATGATCATAGCGATAGAAAGTGTAGTACTGGACAACGAAACAACAGCGCCGCAGCGGCCTGAGCTCTTTATTGTGTCGGCATTTCTCAGTTTTAGCATACCGCCGGCTATCTCCGATACGGTCGAATGATCATATCTGATTCATGATGCGTGATGCAGCCTGAGCCTGTCTATCAGCCTTCACTGGCATCCTTTCAGTGCAAGTCTGGCAGTGAGTGTCGCGTTCCAGTAATGATTTGTCTCAGGCTAACGCAGCATCTTCGACTTCTGGAGAAGTCGCCGTCATTCCCATTTCGAAAGGCAAAGACAGAGTGATGAACTCGTGTCGGGAGCAAAATAAAGAAAGCACTGCCAGGGAATGCAATGGTACACATCTCGACCTTGAGAACGCTATTGTACTCAGTACTGACGTGGGGGATCAGAATCTACGGAATTTGATAAATGTCGAAGGGTTGTCAGGCGTCTGCTCGGTCTAGACCATTTGATGTGGTCGGACGACAGCTAAAGTGACAGTGACAGTCACGAAACCGAACCCTTGACCATTAGCAAGGATGCATGATACCCAGTACGTCTCTCTTTTTCTCTCTTTGCTCGTTTTCTGAGAATCCTAGCTCTCTGAAAAGAGTCCAGGGCAAAAGGGATCTCAAAAGCTCAGAAGTACCGGTTTATGCGCGGAGCATGACCGTGCCTGCGAATACAGGCCCAACCGGGTCGCTCTCCCGCCGAGCTTCGATGATGACTTCGTCCACCGATTCTTTAACCATTCCAGACCCAGCCCCAGTCGACAACCAGTCTCCCATTAATCGTCTTCCCAACGAAATCCTCATTCTCATCTTCGAACAAGGCGCTCATGCCGGTGCAAATGTAGACCTGCGATACCCGCTCAAACCTCTCAGTCCTCCCATCAACCCTTCTTTCATCCAAACCATCACCCACGTCTGCCACCGCTGGCGACATCTCGCTATGACTACAAGTACGCTCTGGTCCTCTCCTATGGTTACACGGTCCAGTGCAGACGTCTCCAATCTCCCCTCCATCTCGTTATGGACGAAACCTCTGGCCTCTCTCAACGCCTCTCTCCGTCTGTCCCGTGAATGTCCGCTAGATATTACCGTCAACACGGCGCACATGTCCACACGCACCATCATTCTCACTCAACTCAGTCCACACGCCAGTCGCTGGCGTTCCCTCAATATCCTCATCCCAGGCATCCAATCCCTTCGTCCACTCTTACACTCTCTGAACGAGATCAATGCTTCGTTCCCTCTCCTCGAGTCCTTCTCGATTACGTGCACAAAACCTTATGGAGGTGAAAATTCTCCGAGAATTGGAGAGTCCTTCCCTCCCTTTTTCCTCAAATGCCCAAATCTTCGCTCAATCACCCTAAGGCGCGTGCCTTTACTACCTCTGTCACTATTTCCTCCCTTATTAGAAAACGGTAATGACCAACCCGGTTCTGGAGCATCTACACCTACGTCTCTAGCAACCTCGACTCCATTTGCTAGTCCGTCAACCTCGTATTTCCCCACCTCTTTCGTAATGTCCCCAACGGCACTCTCGTACAATCCCTATTTAACGACACTGTCTCTCCAATTCCCTCTGACACCTTCCTTCGGCTCTCTCCGTCGTCTTCTCTCTCTTCTCCCGCATCTCGAACACCTCGCTCTTCATCTGGATTCTTCCGCTCTATGCTCTGTCGTACCCGATACTCTTCGACCTCCTCTCCCGAGTGCAAACGACGACCACGCCGCCAACAACAACAGTGCCGACCACAGTGACACCACCACCACTCCATCCAAACCTCCCCGAACCCCTCCCCATCCTCGACTCAAATCCCTAGACTTGAGGTTCCTCTACCATTCCCTGATCCCTTCGTCCACTCCCGCAATGTCTTACTACAGCTATCATCCTGCCCATCCTGCACGTTCTAATAATCATGTTCAGTTTAACGTTCATTCAGGTTCGACGACTGATACTCCGACCGTTAACGACGACGACGATAATGACGACGACAATGACCCCACCCCTCCTCTCATTCCACCACCTCTCCCTCCCGTTCCTGCAGCTGCACCTACTCACGCCAACGCCAACGCCAACGCTCCTGCACCTGCACCTGCACCTGTCACTATCAACAACACCATCCGTCTCCCTCCAACAAGAGTCGTCGTATCCGACACTCGAAACCATTACGCGAATCTCTACACGACACCTCAACCCACTGTCAATCCTTTACCTCTCTTGACGCATTTGGCGAACCCGAATTGGGAGGTGTTGGGATCTGGATTGGAGAGGTTGGTGTTGAGAGGGTTGAATACGACGGATTGGTGTAGGGTTTTGATGTGGTTTGGGATGAGAGGAGTTGGGTCGAATTTGAGAGCCGGAGCCGGAGCCGGAGCAGGGGCAGGGGCAGGGGCAGGGGTACGAGAGACGACGATGATGGCGGCAGCGGCAACGACAGGAGGAAGTGGATGTGATGGGAGACAAGAGGAAGTCGTAGGCTTTGGAGGGTTAAAACAACTTCGAGTCGAAGGTATCAAAGAGTTGATATACGTAGACGAAGAAGAAGTCGGAAGAGCGTTTCCGGCGTTGGAAGAACTAGAGTTGGTGGGTGTTTATAGTGGAGCTTGGGGGAGAGTTGTTAGAGATGGGTGTAGTAGGAATAGGAAGAGGAATAGGAAGAGGGATGGGGAGGAGAAGAATAAGGGGAAAAGTGGGATGAGGAAGGAGGAGGAGGTGGAGGGGGTTTTGTGGCCGAGTTTACATACGTTGAGTATCAAGGAGGATCCTTCGTTGAAGGAGGAGTTGGTTTTGGAGGCTGTGAAGGTGAGGAAGGAGGCTGGAGTTGGGTTGAGGAGGGTTGGGTTTGGGGAGGGAGAGTGGAGGAGGTTGAGGAAGACTAGGACTGGAGGGGAGGATGGGGATGGGGATGGGGATGGGGATGGGGATGGGGATGGGGATTTGATGGATCAGTTGAGGAGGATGGGGGTTGAGGTGTTTGTTATTTGAGTTGGAGTATCTACTGATCTTTTTTCTTGGTTACGCTACGCCTGTTACGACGCATTTTTTTGTTTTCCGGATACCGAGATGTATGTATAATGCATACATATGTTAATGCCATTTTACTTTTTCATGAAAGTTGATTATTGTTGAGTGTTGAATACAGAGTACCGATCGATGAGCATTTCTTTGTGAACTTGATCAGCAGTATCGGTGAGATCTGAGGTTCTTCTGTTGTGAAATGGGCATCTATAGCTATCTTGTGTCGCTAATGGCAGTGATGCCACGAGTAATTTCGTTGTTCTCAAGCATTTATGCTTGCTTCGAAACACTCAGGCGTTCTCTGTACCGGAATCTTCCATCTAGTTACAATTGCAAGTATATTCAATCTGAAAGCATTTTTAAATGTATATACATACTTCACTCGTAGTAATAGAAACTTCTGTCTCGCAATCTAGCTTTCCAATTCTACTTCACTGAAACGCCACTTACCACAGAACGGTCTAACCTAAGCTTGAGGGTAGTACGTAGAGGGGAAGAAGGAAAGATTCTTTCTCGCAGTTTTCTTATGGCAAGCGTATGTGTATTGATGAAAACAGATTTCTCGAAAATAGGACTGCAAAAAACCAAATGGATATGATCAACGGGCTGAAATTTTACTCCGTAAATTGAGAGTAGCGAGATTCAAAAATCGTAAAAACAAGTAGTGAATGGACCATGTTCAATGCCTGAAGATAGGTAGGTACCGGTCAGCTACCTATTGGTTGTCCAGGGGGACATTGCACGTACCTTCTTGCGCTAATAACTTCTTCCCTATTTCCTCTCCCTCAGGATCAACGAGCTCACTTCCGGGTGGCATTTCTCCATTAATCTTGTAGAAGTTACCGACTTCTTCACCCATCACGAGCAGGTAGTGTTCCCAGCCATTGGGGCCAGGCGGACCAAAAAAGTTGCATTCGATACCACCAGCTTCCTTAACGGCCTTGTCCAACGTCAGGAGTACGTTACCTCTGTCGGTTGGAGCAGTCGTCAAAAGTCTTTTCGACTTCCGCTGGACGAGTATGCGGTTCGCCCACTCGAGGGCTACTTCGAAAGTGATGGGAAAGCCTGCGGAACGTGTGTTGTAATATGTGATGATGTCCTCAGGCTGCTTCTTCTCTACGGTGTTGTTCGTCTTTGTCTTTGCTTTCGGTTCCCTGGGGATACTAGACGGCACTGCCCTATAGAATACTGATTAGCATCTGCAAGGTGGAATACAACTTCTTTCTTACTCGGGAAGAGATGCCATTGCGAGAATGAGTACAACTCGAACTAAAGTAAACACTTTTTTCAATTTCAGCGGTCACATGATTTTCGGAATTTCGGAGTTTGGAGTTTGGAGTTTGGCTAAGGCTGTTGATTCGTCAACCGTCGACCTGCCAGTGTGCAAGTAGGTAAGTGCACGGTAGGTCATACGGCAGTGTGCTTCTCCATGTCATTGTTCTACAACATTTCAGCCCAGTGCTCAAAATATAGCTCTCCGAACCAAGTACAGTCACAATCATGCCAGTGATGAAGGAATATTAGGGCCGTCGCTTCGCGCGGCAGGTACGAGGCTGTAAACTGATTCCACGTGCCAGTCAAGCACAAGTTTCCGGCAGTGTACAGGGCAATAATATCGGCATGACATAGCATACCAAATGGGTTTGCCCGCAAGCCAGCCGACCGAAGTTCAGTAAGGACGAGTCCTCATAAACTCGGCCTCGTAATCATGATGTCTACTATGATATGCCTCAAAGATTATTTTTGATGGGATGTTCCATAGTATCTGCTGAAAGACTCCCCGCAAAGGTAATACCTCGGTCCTGTAAATCAACCTCCAGGATACTACCAGATCTCATCATAGAAACGTTAGTAACGCTGGCAGCGTTTTCTGATGCGAATCGAATCGATTGAGATAGGGAGCCAGATATATTGCTTCCGTCAGGACTCAAGTTGTTGCTTGGTTCCTTGGTGTCCTCAAGGCCTGTCACCAATGTCACTAGGGAAGGGTATAATGCCTAGATTTATTATGGCTTAGCATTTTAGATAAACTGAAATGTAAATCCCTACCGCAAGCAGTGGTATGATGTTTGCGAAGGTCCAAGCAGGAGGCGTTGCATAAGCGTCCCCCGGATTGGGACCAGTTTCTATCACGATGATATATGCCATCTATAAGATCGATATCAGCGGCGGAATAAGTGTGTATTAAAAGACTTTCAAATGAAACGAAACAAATTTACCCAAATGATGCAATAAATCAATCCTGACTCGATCAAGAGCCAGAGAGACTTTAAAGCCTTTGACATGGTAGTCCCAGTTGACCTCAAATTTTGCTTTATGTCCTTTCGATGAGACCTAAAACGTAGAGACATCATGAAAATTGTTTGTTAACGAACTTCTGAGAAGTAGGAAATCAATCACCATGCTTTGTACCCAACCAAAACAGTCGCGAGAAAGTTTGTGATCAACAGTGGAACAGATGTTAGTAGATTCTGAGCTGCTGGACCTCCTAAGCTATGTAGAATATCAGATACACTTCTGCTCGCAGTGATACCGCCATCGACACAAGTACAGACTGAGTGCATGCGGTCGACAAACGTTAGAATAAGCTTCTTAATCAGAAGATCTGAGGGACGAACCGGTAGCTACGAGCATGCAAAAGACCAAAGTAGATTTGACCAGGGTGTTAAAAGGAAACAAAACCCAAGTTCTCCATACAACTATTCCATCACTTAGAAGATACTTTAAAAGAGGAGTTGGCATAGATTCAAAACGAGACAAATTGGCAAATGCACTCTTACGTTCAGGCGCACAACAAAACCTAATCCGGCATCAACTTGTTGGAAAAAATGTAGATAGTGCTGAAGCCATTCCGGGCTCGGGCTACCGAAAAAGAGCAATGCATCCAGTACGAGTATGACAACGACGTAAGCTGTTGAAACCAACAGCTCGAACACCGTGATAACAAAGAGTACTAATCGGGGCTTTGAGTTCCTTATACCCCGGGATCTATGACGCTATACATAAGAACATGGTGTGACAGTCGAGATGAGAAATGATGCATACAATAGGACATACACCGCAAGTAAGGTGACTGTGAGATATATCCCGTAAATCAGAAAAATTGCAACCAAAAAGATGACTGTCGGCCAGATTTTGAGGAGGGTACTTTGGATGATCTCTGTACGTTGGGGATCCTGATCTGAAAGTGAGTCCGACATTGAGGTACTAAGTGTGGTATCAAGGATCTTCAATAGTTGTCTGTACATGTCCTCTCCACTTTATACTGCGCTCTTACGTCCAGTGGCGCACTTTTGGGGCTGACATTAGGCTCGTTCTACTTACAGATGGTTAGGACCAGGGTTGGGCGGTCGATAGCCGGGTCATGAGTTTAGTCAATATCCAGTTGGCGCTGGTCATTACGGTCGATTCCCGGTCGATAAAAATAGAAAAAGTTAGCTATAAAAATTCTTGAATAACTGTCTGCATTGGTAAATTCAACACCCAAAGCCGTTATGTGAAAATACGCAAGGGGTCATTATCACAGGGTGAGAAGAAAGCGCCTTTGCCGATGTTTACCGGCCGCATATTTTCAAATGCCGAACAAGTATTTCTTCCAGTCCGACTAGTCGCCGATCTATGACCCGGTCGAGCCCAACCCTGGTTCGGACTGTCAACTTGAATGACTTTGACATGGGTCTGTAGGACCACATGTTAGTTACTAACTCATTATTAACATAGTTGATTAACACATGTTAGCAAACATTGAGTGTCTCACTACTTGTACTGTTTGTTCTGTGGGTAGTAATACATGGCAACTAGTAGCAAGCACAATTTGTTATCCGTTGCTTCAACTTGCTTGTCGGCCTCCCCCACTCACAATTCTATCCCTGGCATCGCGAGGGTGCTTACAAACATCTGACGAAAGAGCAAGACGAGATCATGTTTAAAGCGGTAAAGGGGCTCGACCCCTTACGATTTGTACTCAAAGAGTGATGAGGTTTTCGTCGTGGAAAAGCTACCAGGCTAGAGCTTACGTAGCTTGCTAAACTCTGGCAAT
This sequence comes from Dendrothele bispora CBS 962.96, assembly GCA_004369135.1. Taxonomy (NCBI): domain Eukaryota; kingdom Fungi; phylum Basidiomycota; class Agaricomycetes; order Agaricales; genus Dendrothele; species Dendrothele bispora. Next base: position 17,702 of record ML179487.1, read on the forward strand.
GTCGAAATGATTATCTCCATTTGGAAAGCCAAATACCGGCCCACTGTGATGTTTATTTACATTGCAAGCCTTTGCTTTTCACTCGGCCCGAACAATTTACAGCTCGGAGCTGTTCGACCTCGTGTTTTTAACACTTTGTGATGGACCGATTTCTTGGTTGAAGCTGTATTATCAAGGATTGCTTGCCGAGCTTTTCCCGGAGGAGTTGAACTTTTGAAATAATTCAGTGAAAAGAAATGGGTTGTTTGGAAGAATTTTCGAGCATAAGTACATACATACATACATTGTCGACGACAACGGACCACAGTGTCTGACATTCAATACTGTCTTGTTGACTCCTGTCGTGTCCCCCCGTCGTCTATCTTACGAAGCAAGGAGGTCCATTTTTCAATCTCTCAGTACTTTCGACGCTCTCTGATGTGTCAGTTGTTTAACTTGGGCAAGTTTAGATGTATTTTCAAAAATGCAAGATTAGTTGTAAAGAAGAAGAAGGTATACAAGGTGTTAGCCAGCTTCATCCTTTCTTGTACACATGTATTTGTCATTGATATGAACAGGTTTTTTTGGCCTCAAATTCGATATGTCAAATGTTCTCTATATTTCGTTAGCTACCCTTTGTCTGAACTACCCTTTGTCTGAACTACCCTTTGTCTGAACTATACTCAAGCGGCATTGGTGAGGTCTGAGGTTCTTCTGTTTACCCTATCTTTACTTGAATACTTAGAAAGAATTGAGAACAACTAAATTATTGCTAAAAACACACTGATTACCTGCTTCTGAGTACTCCGGCTTTCTTTGTACCCGAATCTCCCTATTCAATCTAAAAGCTTTGACTAAATCCATATAGCTATAGTGAAATATGTATTGAAGTGTCGGAATCTAGCGCTGTACTGAACTACTATTTACTACCTACAAGAATGGCCTAAAGTGGGTTGGAAGGTGACACGTAGGGGAAAACAAAGAATTCTTTCGTAGTTTTTGTGTTACAAGAAATATCGTGTGCCCTCCATGCATGGACTCAGAGGTTGTAGCGCCGACATCAAATCTCCGACATTACGTCCTTCAAGTTTCTCGAAATAGGATCGAGAGCGGCCGAATCAAAACGGTCAGCTGGTTGAACATATCTTACTCCGTTAATCAGAAGCTGAAAGCCAAACGTTTTTGCTGCGTTGAGTAGCTCGACTTTTGTTTCTCAAAAAATTAACAAGTCCCCAGTTTTTCTTCGATGCAAATTGCTCGAAGCCAACATACCGCCCGCGACTCTAAGATAATAGTCTGGCTCTCGAAACGCTCCCATGGCCAATTCATTTACGGACCGTCCTCCACGGCAAAACATCTCGGCGGTCCATCAGATTGTGCTACTAGTACGTACGTAATAATTCAAGAGCGGCCTATAGAAAAGTTGTCTTTAAGAGACAAGCAAGAGGCTGAAGCCATCACCCCCGTCCACCCGTTTGTCTCCATCCTCAAAATGCATTCTGATGCTGTCCTCACCAGCGCTGAGACAGAGCTCTTAAACCGTTATGTTTCTATCGCTTCATTAATGGTTCGTCGACCGTGATAAAAGTTTTGCATCAGTGACTGACCCTTAATATTCGAACGTCCAGGTCATTATCTGGGATATTCTGATTAATTTAGAGGACGAGAGCCAACTTATCCTAAGACATGCAGTCAATGTACCAATTCTGATGTATCTTTCTTCTCGGTGAGTAGTAACTGCATTATTCCACTGTTAACAATACTTATTCATTTAAACATCCTAGTTTTTTCTCTTTTGCTTTTTTGATAACTTGTACGCTCTATTACTGTTGTGAGTGGGACTTAGATTTTATTTGACTACATTTGACAAACCACGCTGAAAGTACACACTATCGAGAACTGTACCCCTGGATGTATAACCGCCGTAACGTTTTATATTATCTCTACAAACTCGACAGCCTTCCTCTTTCTTCTACGTGTTCGAGCCGTTTTCCACGACAGCCCAAAAATCCAAAAATTGTTTGCGATTTTGTGGCTTGCAGCCGCAGGCTCATCTGTACTGGATTTTCTTTTTGTCAAGGCCGTACATTCGACAGTAGATCCGGAGCGATGTATTTTTGAACATCAACAAACGATTTTCAGCTTAGCAGCTATATCGATAACTTTGGCTTTCGATACAACGGTGTATCTTGCAATTTCCTATCGCCTTTTTCAATGGTATAGAATAGACACGAATGAGTCTGATGAATATCACGTTCTTCGTAAAGCCAAGTGGTTTTTTACTGGCAGAAATCTTCCGGCGTTCTCAAGGTCCCTTCTTCGAGACGGACAATTCTACTACCTGTAAGGACTTACTTCATTCCCCTTGCTGCGGAGATGTACTGATTCAACCATTCTCGGATCGGTTTCACTCACTGAAAGGGCGACGTCTATGATATGTATCACTCACATTGTCATAATAGTTGTTCCATCCCTAAGAATCCATTACAGCTTTGTATTGGCATCACCATCCAATGCACTCACCAGCATCATTGCGTGTTTTGTATTTCGAAAAGTTAAACTTGGGACGAATAGAGGAGAAAACATATCAACAAGAGCAATCATGTTTCGTATAAGAAGGTGTCAAGAGCTGGGTGGGGCCGATACTGTAGCTACGGAGTCAACGCAAGACAGTCTTAGTGATGCGCTCCGTCACTAATGTGCAAATTTAGAATGTTTCAAAGATCAAGGAGTGTACAATTTACATAGACAGGATAAGGGTCAGCTTGCGGCATTGATAGTCTCTATGTACTGGGAAAATTTTTGTCTTCATTATTTGGCTTCCTAGAGATTTCACAGTTACAGTTAAGTTATGTCATTCAGCATAACATACTGAAATTTGAGTGAAATACACCAACTCTCACTCGGAGTCTCTCTAGTGTTTGGAAATCATCAAAGTGCAACGTCTCGTAGATAATTTTGTCAATCCGCAGCTAGTAGGACACAAATCAAGCCCAAGACAAGATTTACACATCTCATCGAACTGCCAGGCTGTTTCTTTTCTTCTTCTTGGGAATGGTATTGATTGCAACTTTTTTATTTTCAGGTACACTCTGTCCTTCATTCCCCTGTAACAGGCACCCTCAACATGGTCCAAAATATTAGCTCCGTCTTCCTCGTGCGCTTTCAGCATTCTAGAAATTGGTGGCGTTACAGCACAGGCTCAGAGCAGTGTTGACAGCCGCCATATACGGAGTTAGGAGGAAGCACGACACATGAGTGTACTTATTTTGCACCTACAAATCTGATTAACGAACGGATGATCAAACGCTCACTGTTTGCTCAAAGTGACCATATATGGTTACCCTACGTCAAACATGCCACACCGTCACAAAACCTCGTCAAACTTTTAAAGATAAGAGTAATACATATATACTGATGAAGGAATCAGACCGTCGCTGCGCGCAGCAAGTATACTGAACGAGAAGCCAACGAGCCTTTGCAATGTAAAAAAATATCATCAAGCTTGGTATATGGGACTTGGTTTTGACATAGCCACATCCCGCAAAGTAAGTAGTCCTAAACTCCCCATATACTCAGTATCGTCAGTCTGGTTCAACGAGACTAGTAATAACCACGTATCAGCTTTGTGAATGCCTTATGATGCCTTGGTTTGTGAATGACCCTCAATTATTGCCACTATGATACACATAGCTCTGTGTTGATGACTAGTGGCTTTATGGTTGGAAAGTTCTTTTCTGTATCGTAGCGAGTAAGTTTTTGGAACACGGCACCTTCCTGTTCCTGGACCCAGTGAGGAAGCGATTTCTTCTAGCTATCATGAAAGACTTCAGCTGCTTTAGCATTCAGCAGTTCATTGATAGAGGGAAATAGCAACACCGTCGAATGGAACAGAGTTCATTCCATAACGTCCAAAAGATTTGTGAACCATGACTTGGAGCCTTTCCAAATTTCAATAAAGCTCGGTACTCTCCCTTATGGCAGCGTACACATAGGCATTGTTGGGATGAAGTATGGCGTAGATAGAATCGCGGGTAGTGAGTTTGAGACGACAAAATAGAATGAGCGCAACTCCTGTAATAACCGAACTATTGGAGTAATCGCCGGAAGAAGCTGATCTGGATGTCTCGAAATTTCTATGGCAATCCAGCCCCACTGGATGCAAGTGTGGATTCCCGTGATGGCGTATGACCAGAGTAAGTGAATACGAAGTCCCGGGTCTGGAATTCAGTCCCCGGTCAGCTGGCAAAGAATACATGTCCACTCATACTGAACGCCAATCGGCCTTGTAGCCTATACCTTGAGCCTTCGTGCTTTCGTGCCTTTGTGCCTTTGTCTAATTAAAGTTGTGTACATGGCTACGAAGGTAAGCGTTCCGTTTACAAAAGTGATCCTAGCTTTGCGATGTTGATGTTACCTGGCTCCCGAGGGCATGATTGGTACCGCGGCGGGATCTATTCAGACTTTCCCGCCACCACTTTTCTCCATTCAACCAACAAATTATAAAAGACCAGCTGTATTGATATTTAACCTTGCCACAGATCACCGCCCGGACGCTTATCTCTACTTTAACCACCAAATAATCCACGCAAACTCCGAGTCCTAGTATCGCCGCCGTTGGGATGGCTGAAACGGAGCTCTTGAATCGATATCTTTGTGTCAGCTCGTTAATGGTGTGTATGTTCTGAATTTTATGAATGTGTTAATGACGAACACTCTCCTCATACAGCTGGTGACCTGGGATGTTTTAATTAATTTGAAGGATGAAAGTCGGCTTATGCGACAGTTGACTACTGTACCAACTTTAGTATATTTTACTTCTCGGTAAGCAGTAGTTTGTTTTGTTACAGTATTTGAACATACGGGATAGTGCTCACTAAGTATTCTTTAGTCTGTTCTCCTTAGGCTTTGTGTTGATTTCTACATTCTACTACCTTCGTGAGTGAATTTTCGGTTTTACTGCCACAGGCCTGTCTATAGTGGCCGCCACTAATTCGTAAATCATTCCTCAAGTTCGCAACATCAAAAACTGCAAACCTGGATGTACAGCAGCTGTAGCTTTCTACATCATTTCTACCAACTCAACCTCACTTCTTTTCCTCCTTCGGGTCCGAGCCGTTTTTCACGGCAGCCCCCTTGTCAAAAAACTGTTCCTACTCCTCTGGTTTGCGGTTGCCGGGACATCATCATTAGACTTCCTTTTCGTCAAAGCTGAACATTCGACAACAGATTCGAAACGATGTATTTTTGTACACCAGGAAGTCATTTACAGCTTGGTGGCTATATCGATAGCTTTGATTTTTGATACGATGGTCTATATCGCGATTTCCTATCGCCTTTTCAAGTGGTTCACGCTAGATGAGAATAATCATCGTAGTGTCCGTGATAGAGCGAAGAGTCTGTTCATAGGAAAGCACTTACCCGTGCTGGGAAGATCTTTACTTCGAGATGGACAGTTTTACTATTTGTGAGTAGAAGCAATCTGTGATAGCACACTATGCTGATGGATGTTCTGGAAAACGACAATCAGAATATCTTCCTTGATATGCACTGCTCACATTGTAATAGTCACCATGCCCTCCCTTCGATCTCGGTACAGCTTTGTGTTTGCATCGCCTTTCACTGTACTTACTAGCATCACCGCGTGTTATGCCTTTCGGAAAGTAAGGCTAGGAATTGTTCAGGGGGAAAGCACAAGTCATATAAATGCGAATATGTCGTCTCCGATAAGATTTGCACAAGTTCAGGGTCAAGTGGGCCACCTGGTTTTTAAGATGCAGTGTTAAGATGCGCATCTTGATGCATCTTATACGCATCTTAAATGCATCTTAAATTCGATGTGGCTGTGCAAAATGCATCTTAAAGTGGCTATGTAATACCATTACTAATACTGTATTAATACTGTACGACTTCTCAACGATGCTCATGGGTCATGGGCCTTTTGAGAATAACAAGTCACTGTGATAACAGCGCTACAAGGTTTTGGCAAGTCTTGAAATTATTTGGACTATAGAAAATAGGATCCATTAAGAATCCACGACAAAATAATGAATGCCAAGTGTGTATCTAAAGCCATTATCAATTCTGGTGGATACAAATACTTCAGTAGTCTGATGTATATTAATATGTTCAGAAGCATGGTCACCTTTTTGATTATCCATCATTCTGTGTTATGTTGATATTTTTCACTGCTTGAAATACTTCACTATCATCAATCTCATTAGAATTCTTTGAATAAACATTTGAGTGTCTTGAATGTGTTTTACATTATATCTTGGAATATTCTGGATGCACCTTGAGACACCTTGAAAGCATCTCAAAAGCATCTTAAAAGCATCTTAAAAGCATCTTAAAAGCATCTTAAGTGCATCTTAAAGCATCTCAAAAGCATCTTAAAGCATCTTAAGTGCATCTTAAAAGCATCTTAAAGCATCTTGAGGGCATCTTAAAGTGCACATCTTAAGTGCACATTTCAATTGCATCTTCAGTCCATTTTGGCACATCTTAAATACAATTTCAATGCATTGACAAATTCAAACTACTTTTTTGTTATATACACAAAGTTATTCAGAAATATCAATTCAAACCCTATCTTCTTTTAACCTCCCTGGAATCCTTCTCAATAAACTCTTTCAAACTCATCTTTCTCTTTTGTCCCTTTTTAATGGGCCGTCTATTCGGTCCGGCCAGATTTTCACCTTCCAAACCGACTGGTGACTAGTTGCCTCAATCCGTTCGACTCAACGGCACGGTCAAAAAATCTGAAATTAGGTACAGAGGACAGTCAAGTATTATAGATTATGTATATGCAATTGTTTTGATATTCACGAAAATTTTCATGGTATTTACACAAAAAACATAGTTGAAAATGGAAAACACATGGATTATACTTTTATCCGACAGACTCATTTTGCGAGCTTCTCTAGAATCATTATTTACATTGGTATAGGGTAGGAACAATGTCCAATAACCATAAATGTAATAAAAATACTAGTTGGATATGTCACGAATGCATCTTGGATGCATCTTAAATGCATCTTAAATGCATCTCACGCGCATCTTGAGTGCATCTTGACATGCATCTTAAATTCCTATATGCCCGGGTCAAGTAGATACGGAAGCCTCAAGTCCCGAAGCGACTGAGGGAACAACAATACTATAATGTACTTTTTTTCGGATATCACTTCTTCAGGCTTCTCCTCCTCCGCGTGACACAGCCACTGCCTCACCTAGTTACGACTCGTCCTAGCTCAACCCAAGCCAGCATTGGACGGTCAATGACTTTGAGTCAACGTCAAAATCAGCGCGAAGACCGCCAAATGACTTGACGTTCGACTTCTGGTTATTTATGTTACCCGGTTGCCTGACCCCATGACGCCTGGCGGTATGCCTGCGCTGTCCGTTCTCAGGCCCAGATCTCAGGCCTCAGCCAAAAGTCATTGACTTTGTAACGTTGAACTAATCGTCGGTCGGCTCGTCCGCAAGTGTCCTAGAGATGGGCACGGAGCCCAGAAGGAAAAACTTGTAACGTGCCCTGTGCTCAGCAACACGAGAGAAAAGAATAGGTGGTCACGGAGGCGCTCTGCGCACGGAGCGTTGAGAGGGTAAAAGAGACGGACTTGGAGGAGAGACTCACCGGCCGATTAGTTCATTGTAAAATAGATCTTAAAAAATAATAAATGTCACAAGTCATTCATTTGTCGTAGTCTTAGTCTCCATGACTCACCGTGACATCATCTTATATTATAATTACTTTTGATACTCCTCTGTAAAAGAACTGAAAAGACAGAGTCGTTGCCCGCTTGAGGCCATACCCCTCAGTCATATAAAGGTCTCGTAGTATGTATAAGTAAAATAGAGACCTGTTTCACCCAAGTTTCACCCCACCTTCCAAAGAGCGCGTCCGTTCGAACCCATCATGCCATATAGCGTCCTCTCTTCACTCTCTTCGTGCTCCCATAGGCGTATCCATGTGGAAGGCAACAAGGTAACATCAGTCGTTAACCAAACATCCGAGTCTGCTCAACTCATGTTCCCAATAGACATCTGCCCTCGTACTTTGATCGACACTCATACCATCAAGCCCGTTAAATTTACAAAGACGGATATTATTCCTCCATATTCAATCCTCTCGCATCTGTGGGTCGAAGGAGAAGAAGTCATGCATGAGGAGCTCGTTCATGTAAAGTTTATTTCCCTTCACTTTACTTACCTTCCAATTCCAACTTTGCAGCCACATTAAGTTCGTTTCGCGGCAACATTGACTTTGCGGTTTGTTCACCGCTGCTTGTCGGCCTCTCCCCCAGGCATTCATGTACTCCTTAATGGTTCAGTATTTGTCGGTTATAATTGCCGCTTCCACCATTTATTGAGAGTCACTACAGCCTGAAATATAATAATTACTATTAGACTGTCTTCAAGTTTGCTTTGGCAAGACGATCACTGCTGGTGATTGTTCCTAAAAGGTTGACAATTTGTGACGCAGAATGTCCAAACACGGTACAAACATCTTGGTCTTCAATTAGTCTGAACTTTGTACCAAACATTTGTAGGGATATTCAGGTGCAGGGCCAATCAAGGAGGAAAGACCACGGGATAGATGTTAACTATGTCAAAAAATCTAGTGGCATTGCAGACAAATTAATGTGTATCGTCAGTCTGATCACTTACTTGAGCCTGAGACTTGGACCGTCGGAGGCCTCTTAAAGCTATTTTCAAATCATTACACCTCTATTCATTTTTCTCGCTTTGATATTTTTGTTTATTTTTCGAGCGGGACCAAATATAGAGCTGTATGATGCTCTACGTACGCGTACGCCGTCCCAACAAGCAAACATCATAGCGAAATCTATATCTGATTTATTTGGTCCACTCCAAAAGTAAACAAAAAAGATAAAGTGAGCGGAACGAAAAGAGGTCTTATACTTACTTATAATCTAACAAGGCTATGCTCAAATCCGACGAAATCCGACTTGGACTATACAGTCGCAGTGTTAAACGTTAAGTACCGAATGCCTGGACCTTACCCGGTTTAATAGACTCCTCCTCCTCCTGGTTGTCGGCAACAATATTTTTTCTCCTTTTCAGGACTGTGAATTTTCAACGGCCGCCTCTGTACTCTGAGCACAATCTGAGCATCTACCCTGTGTCATGGAATAAATCCCCCGTACTCCGCCTCGGGAAGAGCACACCGCCCTCAAAGAGTCACAGTGGTTTCAAGTTCCCTCATATAAAATAATATCAGGTCTGCGGAACCAACGCCATCACGCTGACTTTCGCAATTCTCGGGAATGTCATCCCCTGCTCTCGCATTTGACAAATCTCTCATTGACTTGTTTGTGTCAGAACGGCAACGCCAATATTTTTCTATTAGTTCATTGGTGGTGAGTCGAATACTTCAAACAAGTCAAACAGATCCTACCTTTCAAATTCAAATTTTCAATGTTGAGTACTAATGTTCTCATATATACCTACCAGGTGATAATTTATGATATGTTGAATAATCTAGAAGATGAACTTGAGCTTATCTTCAAGCAGAGAATCAAGTTTCCAACAGTGGTATACACGATCGCACGGTGAATAATATCTCAATGACATGATCATGTACACTTAACTTTTGGGCTGATATACATTCATTCTAGCCTGTCATGCTTAGGCTTTGTATTGATAAACACAACATATGTGCTTGGTGAGATAAGGAGGCTTTTCATCTATGCAGCAGTTTACTCAGTGGTTATCTAGACCTCAACATAAAAGATTGTCAGCCAGGACACATCTTCATTGTCACTTTGTTTATCATTGAAATCAACTCGATTGCACTGCTATTTTTTCTTCGTGCCCGAGCTATATTTCATGATGTTCCGAGGATGCAGATGTTTCTAGCCTGCCTTTGGACACTGGTCTTTGGGAGTTCTATTTTGAACTTCTTTGTTGCGCATGTTACCCACTCTTTGGTAGAACCAAAGGTGTGCGCTCAGGAAAATATAGAGTCTTTCTATAGCATGGTGTCTATAGGAACTCTGTTGGTGTTTGATACCGTTGTTTATATTGCGATTTCATACCGTCTCTTTCAAATCTTTCTTTTTCATGAAAAGGGTGAACCTGTGTTTCAGAGGACCTGCATTCTATTAAATGGTACCGCTCTGCCAACATTCTCAAGATCATTGTTTCGTGATGGACAGCTATACTATCTGTGAGTGTTTATAAAAAAACAATAAGAGAAATACTACTAATCAATCACCAAGTACAGCATTTCACTTCTCACTGGTTCCACTGTCCTTGTCATGTTTATTGTGCCGTCCCTTCATCTTCAGTACAAGGTTATTTTCATGCCACTACATATCACATTCACAAACGTCATTGCATGTTGGGTGTTTCGTAATGTAAAACTTGGGAGAATCAGGGAATCAGAGATCTCTGACTTAATTATAATATCACAGATAAGTTTCAAGCAAGGGGAACAAGCTTGTTTGTCAGTCAGAAGCTCCTTGGAATCAAATAGTAATATCCGAGAATGATTTTGTAAACAAAGTTGTAGAATCCTGTTCAACACAGTTAGAGAAGTAGCACAGTATGTTATTGAACAATACCAAAAGCGTCAAACATACCATCATACGCACTGGATGCAGAACGAGGTCAAATACATTCTCACCATACATCTACTACTCTCTCCTTTTCACGCCAACGTCATGCTGTAATAAAATCAAGGTAGAATAGAACTTGAAGATGATGAGAAGAGTTAGGAGGAGTGCATAAGCAAGTACATAAAGTTAATCCCCTCATCTAATACTAACTTGAACAAAATCCCACCATGCAAGAAATCCCATTCGATTACCCTCAATCCACGATCCAGGGCATTTCAAGCCTTTTAATGGTCGACGTTAAACAATCAAGATTAAGGGGCTTAGGGCCGCATCTAGCGAGCCAGCAAATATCCAACTTGCTACCAGTATGTCATCGATGCCGATTTTTACGTGTTTCAATTGAGTATCTTCCAAGAAACTATTCATTTCACTGTCGTCAGTATATTTTCTCCTTGATAATGAAGAGAATGAAAGAGAATTCAACGAACTTGAGACCTTCAGACAGATCAGCAACTTGCTGGAATGCAGCAACAGACATGTCAATGGAATTTCCGTTGTTGCAGTTAGGGCAAGCATCGGCAACGGTGCAAGTCACAGACTGGGTCCGGATATATCATATATCAGCACTCATTTCGACACTGAATTTGGACGGGTCAAATGGGAACATATGCCATAAATACCTTGTTGTTTTGAGTGTTGAAAATCTGAACCTTCTTGCCGCAAGGGTTTGATTTTTGACCCGTGTACCCGTATTGAGCGACGCCTAGATGTTACAGAAGGAAGCAAGATTTAGAGCGGGTTAAAAAACCATAGACATGACCTCCAGATAAAAAACCCACCCATTGCTACAATGAGATCATTATCGCTGTGGACGGTACCACAGGCACCTGCGATGCCGTTTTGATAATATATAATAAGTCCCGCTGTAGATAGGATTAGACTAAACACCGGTACATTAATCATGAAGCGGAAAACAAAATTGACTTACAATCCGCCAGTGACAAGACTTGATAAGTCGTTGGTTGATGAAGAACTGCTACTGGAGATATTGACTTCAGAGGTAGTTTCGGCGGTTGAACAAGAGGTGGTAGACGCGGTTGCGCAGCTTCCTGGTTTTGGCCAAAACCTCACCCACGCTCAAAGAATATTTACTGAGTGCCCCAACACATGATAAAAATCCCAAAATTTTATCAGAGACACCTAAGATACTATGCTTTTGAATGGTATAAAAATGTTTATGCAAAATATATGGGATCAGAGGATGTTGAACAAAAACCCTAAGCTGCGCAGCTTCCTGGTACAAAATAGTAATGATTTTCTAAATGGGTATGCACGTGGAATGCTAGCCAGCTAGAGTTTACCTAGTAAGGACGAGTCCCTTTAGGGCCTCGTAAAATAGCCGGTGGTTAGCAGGATAATCATAAAAACCGGCCCTAAATAAACATGTAAAATCTCACCGCTTATGATTACGTATACCAACACAACTTTGAACATCACAGGAATGTGAGTGACAACGTTTGTGCAGCATTCCTCATCTCTTAACATTCTTCCTTTAGCCTTTTTGGCCCTACGAGCAGCTACATCATCATCATGATCCAGTGTCCCAAATGCGGCGGCTCCAGCTTTCACCCTAGAGTATCGGTCAAACCCAACGAAATACTCCAGCAATTGCGTTCTTCCATCGGGTTCACAGACCAAGCTCTCATAAATCAGGCTCTACATGATGCGGAGAAGGATCTCGATGACTACGATACGGAAATTGCGCGATTGGAAACGGCCATTTCTGTCCTCAAGTACAAGCGCGAGCGCTTGGAAGATTACGTTGCCAAATGCCGTTCACTTCTGTCACCAATTCGTCGCCTTCCTCCAGAAATCCTCAGCCTCATCTTCCTCTTTCAGTGTCGAAAATTCGCAAACAGGTTCGATCTCTATGAACCCGATAAAACATTGCCAGCCTTTGTTCTAAGTCAAGTCTGCACAGGTTGGCGGAACGTCGCTTTGAATACGCCTACCATGTGGAGTAATCTCGATATCGCCGTTGGTTGGTGCTCCGAACCTAGTGGCTCTCGGAACAAAGATATCGATCTGGCACTACCTCTTATCCGCCAATGTCTTAATCGATCATCTCAAGCCCCATTAACCCTCACTCTGTACTTCTGGGGCCCTTTACACAGGGAAAACGACTTTAGCTCTATTCTCAAAGCACTCGCTGCAACATCTCATCGCTGGTATTCCTTGGAGATCCAGTGTGATGATAATGAAAGGGACACTGAGCTCTTGTCACTGTGGTCGCAAGATGTGGAATTAAGCAGCTTGGAACGTCTCGAGACCTCTGCGTCGACTTTGGAGTCGTTATTGGAGATTTCTACACATCTTCGTCGAGCACCTCTTCTCTCCTGTCTTTTCCTTGACTTTGTGAAGCACGAATCAGGTCTCACAAAAATACTAGCGCTTCCCTTGGCACAGATTACTTCACTCACACTTTCCTGTTATGAAACACCTCCAGAGAACTTTGAAATATTACGCCAATGCATCCATCTCACAGACCTCGTTCTGGTGTGGGATCACCGTTCCTGGGGGGCCCCCTTCTCGTGTTGGGACCAATTTTGCCACTACTCTAGATTGTCTCGATAATCTGAGATTCGAGATTTGGGCTTCAGGAGCGACCTTTAAATCAATGCTCAGCAACCTTTTCTCAAAGATAACAGCTCCTGCTTTGAAGGATCTCACCATTTCCTGTGAGTCCTATCACTGCAAAGAAAATTGGTCGCCAAATCTCGGTGACATCGCCGAGTTTGTGAAGAGGTCTGGCTGCACCTTATCCCATCTCTGGATCCAAGCTTCAATCATAGACTCCGACTGCTTATCCCTTCTACACCTTTTTCCTGATCTGAAGGTGCTGACAATCGAGGAATCGGTCTTGCACCCTATTTCTTCTAGAACCATAACCGACAGTTTTATCAACGGTCTTCGTACTACACACCACCATACCAGCAGTGTATCTGAAGGCCAATCGAACACCCCCATGTATTCCTCAACTTTTGCACCTTTCTCTCTATGTTTACAGGCCAAGTTTTAGGCCTGAGATGCTAAATGAAATGATCAGGTCAAGGTGGATTCCAGATCCGACATACTCATCTGAAGTCGGAATCGCTTGCTTGCGTTCAATCAAGGTCATTGGTCGTGAAAGGAAAGGAGAACAGTCACTGGCGTATGCATCGTTGGGGGAACTGGAAAAGTCTGGACTTCAAGTCGAGATTTTGGGACTCTGATTTGTTTTCCTAAGTGTAGATTGATGTCGCACATTATTCTTCAGCGTATTGTAGGCATGAAAACTTGTCAACACATTATCTGAACTCATCTTGGTTATTCTGTGTCATCCGAAATATAGGATGAGGGTTGAGAACTAGACTACTGTTTCCAACAGATGCTATCGTGTCTTTTCGTAGACGAAAAGAGGAACAGAAACATGACCGAAGACAATAGATGGACAACAAGCCTATATACATAAAAAAACACGGAGATGCGGGCGTATGAATAATCTGAGAATGAGGGGAAATTGGTCGATAGATGCGCATTACCATCATAAAAATACCGAGCGCTGAGCTTCGAACCAGATGTCAGAGTCGTTGAATAATTTTATAAGTAAAGCCGGTGCGAAAACAGAACTCGTCGCGTCTTCAACTCTCCTTCAAGTCCACCCGTATGCAGGAGAAATCCTCTTTATTTGTTAAACTGGTGTTTTACTAGGAGCCTCACATCGCAGTGGGAGGCGACGGACTCGGACGCCGGACGGAGAAAAAAGGGAATTGTCCACGTGATACAATGAGTTTATTAAAATCCCGTGATCAGGATCGGAATCCGGAACGGATTCGTTTTTTCCCATGGTGAGCTCTTTCCTTTTCCTTCCAACGTTCTCTTGCGCCCGGTCTGACCCCACCTTCCTTTACTATGCCTTCTCCTTCTCTCTCGCTTTCTGCTGCCCGTGTTTCTCAAAAGGGAAGACAACCGGTCTACCTGACAATACCATACAGCCCGAGATTGATGAGACCTCTAGACTTATTCCACAGAGGACAGACGAACAGCCGTACGTTGTTAATATAGTTCATATCATTCTTTTCATAGCTCATCCTTGTGCCGGGGACACTTAGAACACCAACGAGGATGTATGTAGACCAGGAAAGGGTACGGGAACGATTAGGGACAATTGTTCGTGCAAAGGAAGGGTGCGTACTCATCAATTCTTATTCGCCCCCCTTACTGACCGGACGTCCCATCTATCTTCTTTGTCCCACAAATGTTTCGTTACAGGAAAATGGTCAACGTAATGTCTTACAGACATTCAAATGCAAGTCGTTCGAGCGATAGCCCAGGTCTTAGACCAAC
>ML179487.1:32674-60682 GCA_004369135.1 Dendrothele bispora CBS 962.96
ATATAGGTACATCGTTAATTCCCTTCGTCGGGCTCATGGCCTTCAAAGAACTAAACATAGCTACGAAGTGTAAGTATACACATACTCATATATTAGTTCCCCCCAAGCCTGAAGGTTCGATCGAAGAAACGGGGATTATCGAAAAGTACCCCGACGGGAATTCGTTCGAGCAATTTGGTAAACAGATTTCATTCCTAGAGCAAGATGGGATCATGATACATACTCAAAAACAGAAACAATTAACTAATTGACTTTCCACCTCAGAAATGACAACGGACTCGTTCGGTTTGAGAAGGAATGATGTATCTATGTATCTATCCCAACTTCCAACTTGTACCTACATACGTCGAAATGATATCCGCCGAAGCCGCATAACGAATAGAACTTCATGGAAGTATTACCCAGCGCGGTCGGCCGGTGACCGGCAACCCTCTCATTCCCCCTCCCTCTAATCTTGGACTAGTAGTCTAGAAGGTTGATCGTGATCCTAAATCTGCCTTTCTTATCACCGCAAGCAGAACATAATAAGTGTACACGGATTCAATTCGTCTTTCTTCCTTCTTACATCAAACGAAGGTTCAAGAAACAATGAGGTATTGATACAAGATGGTCATGGGTCCTGCTGACCACGTCAACCAGGTTCCATTTCAGTCGCAGTTCTTCCGAGGCCTCCTGAGCAATTCATTCTTCCCCTTTGACTGTGGGTACGAAATCTGGTTTAGACTAACTAAACATCGATACAAGATTGGCCGTGGCATCCCAAGCATCGCCCTCGTTCCCAAACAACAAGTACCTCCTGACCTACACAGGGACCAGTTGCGGATAGTTCTCAAGACTAGCTGGTGTGCGGCTTCTGCATACCAGCTGATATGAGCCGAGACAAATGATCGAATAGATTGCTGTAAATCGTACAATTACCCCACAAATTTGACTTTTTACCCCTTACCCCGCACTTTAGACTGTACCAGGCTTCCCCACACATGGACACTAAAATTCTTCATGTTGCATAATGGGAATATCTTTAGTGTACTCGATATTGTTACATACGTATTTGAACGAACGGTTACTACACTATATGCCAAAAGGGAAAACCAGGACATCGGAAAAAGGTAGTAAAAGCAGAGTGCAGCAGAGCGAGGAAGCTATTATTTTTCCGGGTGATGAATAAGGTACTCTATCCTAAATATGAATTTAGTATCGGATGCGGATGGCGGGCGATGAGTAAAGACTCACGTCGTAAGTATGCACCATCGTCAGAAATGATTACAAGGTCAAAGAATCGAAGAGGGCAAGAACGTCCTGGAGGAGCCACGATCGAAGATTTGAGGTGATACAGATGAACAATTATTGCAGGTATTGGGGAATGCACGGAATACATATACACATGATAAGACGATTGATGAGAATTTAATTGAAGCCATCAAAGTGGCCTTTCAGGATCCTTTCGCCCATGGGTGATGGAGCTCTGCGAGGCTTAGCATCAACAGCAAGAGTAGCCCGGCGAGCTGAGAATCCTTTTCCTGTGGGGCTGACAGCGCTGTTTGGCGGAGCTTCAGGCAACTGTGGTTGCTAATAATCACTTTTAGAATCGATAAGCGAGGTAGAGTATTGATACACACCTTCCCGAACGCAGGAACACCTGCAGTGCTGAGCGAAAGTCGTCGCATAAGACCAGAGCCGCGTTCAAGATGATTGTCTGGCATAGTATTGTTGGTAGGCTGATTAAAACGATCTGCTACAGTCGTACTCGCACGACGAGCATGATGGGCAGCATGGGGTTCATTTGGGGAAGACTCATCCTCTGGGAACAGAAATCGTGATCAGTAAATACCAGGGTGAGCAAAGGTGGGACTATATGCACCTTCAAAGACAGGCGCCGTTCCAAACTTGCGGAACGGGAAAGTAGCAGTATTCTTAGATGGAGATTGCGCGAAAAAGTAAGACAAGATAGGCGAGCTACCAGGCGATGGCACAGTAATGCGTGGACTAGTTGAGGCAGTGTTCGGGGTGGGTAATTCCGATGGGGGGCTCGAGTCTGAGGATGAAACTGAGCCAGAACGACCGCGCATGTGACGCGCGATGGGAATGGGGCTAGTGGGCCTGTTTTTGTTGGGAGAAGAGCTGGGAATAGACATTTTACACAGAAACGATTTCAGAAAGTTGTATTGGCAATGGGAGAGGTGATGATGGGAGGTTAGAAAGGCTGTCGCAGGTCTAAGACCTCAAAACCTTAGTCGAACCTTAATACATTCAATCACAGAATTGGCGTGTGAATACGCGGCGGGATCACAGTCTGCACGTGATCAAATTGTGAGGTGTTTGAGGGTACAGGAAAACCCCAGTCGAAGTCAACAGCGCCGCAGGCAGAGCTCTGAAGCCCCTATACGTGGTTTCCAGGTTTCTCGAGCTCTCATGAATCCTTCACAAAGCGCAACAATTCCTATTGACCCGAGCCTCCTGGCTCTGACATCATTCCCTACTGCTTCTCAACCAGTTCCCAATATGGGCTCGGCAAATCCAAATACGGGTGACACATCTGATGGAAGCCAGAGTGAGCTGGTTCATTTTTACCTCGGACTCTCGCAACAGCTGACTGTCTGAATCCAGACTCTATCTCAATTCAGGTACCATCTTTGTCGGGGCCTGTACGTACTCTCAGAAGTAAGGATTTGGCGGGTGGTGTTAAGACGAAGTCTCGAGACCCCTAGTATGTCAACTATCAGTCTTCTTAGCCTAGACCGAATGTTTTAATATTATTTCATAGTTTAAAGCTAAGGAAAGATACCCTTCAAGAGAAGTGTCGGAATTTCGGGCTGGTAGAGACCGGAACCAAAGAGAAACTAGTAGAGCGGCTGCGAGAATATGAGAGGACGTCGGCAACTGTAGAATTGTATGTCAGTCCTCATGTTCAATTGGTTCTGTATATTGATTTCTGTCTAGACCAAGTTCTATATCTCCTGCGACAGATCCTCCCAGAACAGTACACACCTCCGAGTCCATTAATATTAGTCATATATACCAGGAAGTTCGTGAGCTGGAGAATTCATTTGTTGATGGGTACCGAGATAATATGGAAGGAATCGAGGAACAGACGGATAATGAAAGCGAGAGTGAGGATGAGAATGGAGATAAGGATCAATTGAGTCTGGCTTTTACGGATGAACAGGTGGATGGGGTCATTTTCAGTACCAGACGTAAAGCGGGCCAACAAACTGAGAAATCGACCCTAAAACAATGGGAGGTATGTTCAATCAGTTTAATAAATACTCAATTTATACTAATGGTTCACTCTAATTAATCAGACATGGGTCACTAGTGCCATCAGCGATGGAAAAGTTCCAGACAACATTGTGGATGCTAACCATCGAATCCAATATCTGAGCTATGCTGCAACACGAAAGCTATTGACTCGGAAAGGATCACCCAAAGCTGGCAATGACCGACTTTCAGCAGTAAGTGTTATAATTGTCCGAAGTATATAGTACTAATTTTATTCAGTCTTCCCTTAAAAAAATCAATGCTATGCTTGGTCGTGTCCGCCGGCGCCAAGAGGACAGCAATCCTAACTTGAAACAAGAGCGCCCCGCATCAAATTCTCGTTGTGAAGATTATTATAAGGCACTCATGGTTCAAGCCCAATGCCTTCGACTTGAGTATGTATTGATTAAGTTTGTCGATCTTGATTCTGATGTGAATTATCCACAGGAAACCTGATTTTGACATTACAAAGGGTACAATCTTGGATCAGAAGCTTCGACCACATCAATTTAAGGAAATCACCAACGCGATTCTGATGCAGCTTGACCAGAGTGAGTTTGGTAATTTTGAACAAGTTTCGTATTGATTAAAATTCTATAGCACCATCTATTATCAAATCATTTTTTTCCTGGAACTGGCAGATATGCACATTAAATCGAGGAGATGAACTACTTAATTTATTTTTGTCCTCTCTGCAGCCATATGAGATGCCCATCCCGTACTATCAGCTTGGTAATGGACAGGTTTCTGGCGTTGCACACTCATATTTTGGAGTACTGGCAATGTACTGGGCAACAAAGACAGCTAAACCAGGAGTGCGTATTGTTTCAATTCATTTTCTGTTAGGTATGATATTATCTAACTTCAAATTTCCTTTTCAAAGAAAAGCGAACCATCATACAGCTTTGTTCTCCCAAACAAAATACCTTCTCGCTGTGCAATTGTAGCTCTCGCTATCCTTTTATACTACTCATTTGACCAGGAGAACCTTTGTACTAAATACAAAGGATGGGATTGGGCACACGCACAGACATGGCGGAAGGTAATTTTTGATTGGTCTCAAGTGCAATTTATCACTACTGAAAAATTCATAGGCACGCATTCTGTTTGGTAAAACAGTTGACAAGCAGTTCAGTACTGAAGGTCTGTCAAAAATGTATGAGAGTTTCCTGGGCAAGACAAGTGTAACATCAGCAAAACGATCTCATTTGGCTCGCAAAACAATGCCTGACACTCTTGAGGATATGGGGTAAGTTTTAAAAATGATCTACGTGTTTGGATTGCCTCTCTAATTACTTCACAGTGTTCCAGCAGATCAGGTTGATGCAGTGGGCAACTGGGTAGGCAATACTCGCTCAGAAAGCTATACTTCGAAGCTTCCAAAACTTGTAAGTCACACATTCTCATAAATACTTTTTATATTGAGTCTTCTGTCCTATTTCTCAGGCCATCGCAGCCCTTGCTGGCTTTCCAGTCGGAGAACATTACCATGTTCCATGGGCAGAGGTTCCTGTTGATCAATCTATCAGCAAACTTGTCTTCCCATTTGCGGAAGACACTATTGCCAACCTTCGAATGAGTGGATGTGTCAATCAAGGCACATATAATTTCCTTGATTTATTGATCAAACTTCGGCCGTTCTTTTGGCGGGTAAGAGAATAGATATTGTTTCAAAAAATTGATGTATTGATTACATTCTAACAGGGCATTGCTGCGATTCGTCAAGAATACCCTGATTCACCTCTATTAAAACGACTTACAGTTTTGAAGCGGCCTGAAGCTCAGGACTTTTTGGGGTCATGGGAATCAAACCTAGCTGAACGCGTATCACTTCAAGAAGCAGACTTATCTGTGGGAAGTGGATTTCAAGAAGGTCCGACACGAGAAGTTATCCAAGCATTCTCAATGAGTCTCCGGAGTTTAAGTGAACAAGTGCAAGTGATCAATCGTAGAACAGAGATTTTTTCACCATCGAAGAATCGCATTATTGGTCCATCACTCGGATCAGCCTTTCCTGCACTTCCTTTCCCCCCAACTCATTCTTCGACACTAGCTTTCCAGCCACAAGGACAACCCATTCAGTCCAGATCTGTCGTCCCATCATTTTCTCCGCTATTGGTTACTCATTCAGAATCCCTGGGAACATCTGGGGTTGACGCTGATGGTGATGTTACCATGGTAGATATTTCTTATAATGCTCAACCCCTCGTGGTACACTCAGGCAGTGGAGCATCCCATGACTGCTCTGTTGAAGCAGCCAGAAGCTTAGTACCAGCTCTCAGCCATTCTACAACCTCGGAAACTCGCCCCTCCAGCTCTTCTCTTCCTGTTTTCAATTCACTTATTCCTTATGTGGTGAAAATATCCGAGCATCGTTCATATTTCGTGCTTCCTTTAGCACCCGGGGTACGCACAGCACATGATATGGTTCTTCCCGATGCCTCGGCATTCTATGATTCATCATTGAAGCAGGACATATATCAATACCCGCCGTTCACTTTAGAGTCCGGAGCCTTCACATGGCAAAGCATGTTCAAACTCGTAAAACGGCCTGTCGTACTGTGGAATGTCTATAAACCAAGAAATCTTGGTGAATATGGCACGGTAAAGGCTCTTTGGGATGTTTGGGACAGTGGTGCAACTATTGAGGGTATCGGCAGATGCCCTCCACTCCGATTCATTGATGAGAGCTGGGGAAGCCGGAAGGATAAAAATGGCACCGGTAAATTTCCACTCTGGCGTCCGAAAAATGACACTACGGTGCGTTACTTAAAATGAGATCTTTTGATTGATTTATAATCTCATTTGATTGGTAGGCACGGAAGACATGGTCAAATTTCGAGTTTTTTATCAAGAAGATTAACGAGAGAAGGGATTCGAGTGGGGGTAAAAGCATTACTGAGATAATTGACGAGTTTGAGGTCCTTCGGGGTGATGATAGTAATCTCAATCCACTCCATAAACGACTTCAAGTTCCTAGAAAGAAAAAGGATTCACTAGCACCACCTCAATGAAGCTCCCGTGCGTATATTATTTTTCTGTTCAGCACGAATCACCTCATACATACAGACATACATACATACATTTCTAATTCTATCTCGTAGTATCTATATAAATATACTTACATACTTTGTTTCCGCCTGGCTAACACTATCTCATAGTACATACCCAATATACATATCATTTTACTTACATTGATTTTGACTAACTCTACCTACCTCGTAGTACATACCCATTAATTCCATTAATTCGGCTTACCTATCTGCAATACAGTTTTGATAGTTACTCGTACTTAGATGCTTTTAGAGAGAAAATGAGTGCGGTTTTGAATTTTGTCGTTGAAACCCAAAGAGAATACCTTTTTCCCATCCAATTTGAACGTGTGAATGAGCTAGAAACGAGGAGGAAGGGAAGCGAGGCCGGAATTCACCCCCGGAGCCAGCAGAGAAGTCGAGAGGGAGCATGACAAAGCAGCTCAACTTGTGGGAGCCGCCAGCCAAAAAGTGTGATTGATGTTGTGAAACCGGCAGCTGAATTTGTGATTCGAGCTGCTGGAAAATGTGAAACGGGTCGGAAACGCGCAGACTTGTCGATTCCCATGGGCAAGAACGGCCAGAAAAGTGTGAATCCGTCGACAAGTCTGAGGGTGGGAAGTAGGTCACGTGCAGCCAGTTTGGCGCGCGCCCAAGCGAAATCACAACTTTGGCGGGATCACAGGTCGGAGTCCGAATCACACAACTTCGACTGAGAACTATTGTTTTTTCTCAGAATGATTTCGCTGTTTTCTACAGTTAGCTTTTAGACACGAACGGCGATAGCAATAATGCCATTATCTAGGGGCACCATTTTTAGTAGCAACGTTAACAGCGGCGGATTTACCATGTGTACATCGTATATATAACTGCGGACTAAGAGGTTCAAGCTCCTCTAATCACTCTTCAAAATGTCCACTTCTATACATGATAACGAATACCAAGCTCTCGTGTATGCATTTCCAACAGCCGTATGGTTTTCCACTGCTCATACTCTTTTTCTTCTTCTGTAGATACACCTTGCAATCACTTAATGGCATCCTTGGAACCGAAGATGTAGATGACAGCCAGGGACCTATGCCATATATTCAGAGCGGTCTTCCGACAGTGCCTCTTTCTCTGAATCACTCTGACCAACCTGATTTTACCATTGAAGTTGGTGGAAAGGTGCAGGCGAGTGACAACTTGAATGCCAATCTCAGCATCGATCTGTCTTTGCCAGAGCTCGGCCCCAGCCCATGGGGGAATGTTACATGTGCCACTGATGAGTTTGCCATGTCCAATTTATTTTTTGGAGCTCAAAGTCCAGTACAAGTATGGTCTTGTGGGGGAGTATCAACTGGTCATCCTGCTGGTAGGCCACAGCCTATAAACACATCTCTCAATGGTATGGCTTTGCCTGCTATTGACATCATCTCCGTTGTCTCGTAAACTTCTAGTATCTCCCTTATAATTCCCTCCATGACAGATATCTCCCCCACAACTCCTAGCACATTCCATCCCCTGGATCCATTGGTCCTTGAATCCATAAAAATCTTATTTGAAGATAGCAATGGGAGAGAATTGGATGGAGGTATCAGTCAGGACGCCATCCAAGACCACTCAACTAACAAGGGTGAACGCACGGTGCGTAATGTCCAAACTACATCTACTGGATTTTCTGATAAGCTATTTCGTCTGCGTCTTCAATCAATATTGGGTTTTCGCAGATCCAGGAACCGAGGACCGACTCGGCTGTCAACGCTCAAGCTCCGCAATCAAATATAGAGTCGGGACAAGTCAACACATCTCCAAGTTTTAGGTGCAAAATCTGTGAACGACCATTTACTGCTGGTCATAACTTAAAGTGTAAACCACTCTATCTTGATCCCACTTTCAGTTGAGGCTGAATATTAATGTTCTCGGGTTGATTTGCAGTCCACATCTGGGCACACTTTGGAGTCAAACCGTATCGTTGTCAAGAGTGTTTGTACAGGGCCACTGTACCGTGGACGGTCAAGAGGCATGTGTCCACGGTTCACGGGAGGACATTGAAAAAAATTAAATTGCCCCAACTGACTTCAGCGACTATCCAGAGTGGCTTAATAGCAGACTTTCCACTCTGAATGATACGGCGGCAAGGGTGCGGGGGCAACAGACAGGATCCAATAATGGAGCCTAAAAATACGTACTCTTCCATAAGCGGTTGTTTTCGCTTTTGCTTTTGCTTTGTTTTTGCGCGTTCGTGCTTTCGTTTAGATCGCTTGTGTTGTCTGCGGACTTAGTATGTAAAAAAAAAAGTTCTCATTAGACCGCATTTGCTGCGAGATATATCGACGATTCTATTCCATAAGAAACACTTCATATCTATTTAGGCCCCGCTCTGAAAATCTTCAAGTGGGGCTTTGGTGGGGCGATCACCGAGATTACTAATGCCCCTAAACACCCCCATAGTATGTCTGGATTAAAAATTTCAGTATTGTTTCGTTGTCGTGGAGGATGAAGTATCGAGCTAAGTTCTAGTAACCGTACTTACTATGCTTCTCACGGTAGCGACTTACATAGGTAGATTTGGTCCGTTTTTCCATTTTTCTTTACGCTCCATTTCATTTCTCTCTAACCCCACTTTCAAACTTCATTGCGGAATTGCAGTATATCTCGTAGCAAATGCGGTCTATTCTACAAAATTTATCTTTTCAATTTGTGTAGAAAAACAGGTGTTTTTGTGTAGATACTACATATTATGGTGGAAACGTAATTTTTAGCTGAAAATTCAATGTCGGGCTTTCGTCCTTGATTCTACACTGGTGGCAAAAGATGACTCCCCCCACCAAAT
Source organism: Dendrothele bispora CBS 962.96 (assembly GCA_004369135.1). Lineage (NCBI taxonomy): Eukaryota > Fungi > Basidiomycota > Agaricomycetes > Agaricales > Dendrothele > Dendrothele bispora. The sequence goes on from ML179487.1 coordinate 41,780, forward strand.
ATGGTTTTAAATCCCAGTGTCGGCATGAAACGAATTGGAGGTTTGGCCATGTTCCTGTCTGTTTTACCTTATGATATCTTATGGTCAGCGTGGGTGCGCGAGTCTCAACAATTACGAGGCCGGCTGAAAGGAGGAATCCAAATTTTTCCTCGGGAGGTCACCAATATGGCCTCAGTGTTTGTCAAGGCCTTCATTATCAATCCCGGGGGTTGTCACTGGTCCTGCATTGATAAGAAGCTTCTGGCTTCCCTGGCGGCACCCAGTAACGCTCGTTCCATGGCAAAGGTCTCGTACTTGCCATGCTTGCGGAGGCCCACTTGACTTCATCATCTTTACACGCAACTTTTGGCCTCGCTCGGTCACCGATGTCTTATCTATCCTTGATTACTAATGGGGCATGGAAACTCTGGCTTCTTACGCACCCGAGTATGTGCCACGGTCCTGGATCGGAAGCCTCAAGCCAGGACCGACGACGAGCCTGACTCCCTCGGCCCAGTAACAGTTGATGAGCCCATTACAGGCCTCATACTTGCCACGCTTGCGGTGGCCCACTTAACTTCATGCCAGTAGCTGAACAAATCAACATTGCCAGCCGACGACGGAAACCCTTTCCCTGAACCATTTTATCGAAACACAACAACAACCCTCTTACTGATAGAACGTCCCATAGCCGACTGGACTTCGAGAAAATCGTGTGGAATGTTTTGGATTGTTTGCCGAAGGACTATCTGAAGGGTCTTGAGGGGTCGTCACGTCTTCTTCAGGCCTCGAGCAATGTATATCGAAGGTTTTCGTAGCACTTTTTTGCTGGAATATACGTGACGAGATATGATTGTTCTGCTTGTCTGGAGAGTCCCAAAGGTGTGCTTGTCTGAGAGTCGCTGACCGTGTCCTTCTTAGGTTGTATGCGTGAGCTCTGATTCGTCAGAAAGGAAGCTTAAAATTGTCCTGGACTAGGGTAAATGTATTTCGGCTAAGAAACGAAAGGAAGTAATGCATTGAAGAACTCGATGGTTAATTATAAGGTCTGGCTACGAGTCACATTTCTTTTTCTGTCTCCGATTGATGCTACATTGTTGTTTTAGGTACTTCAGACGGTATTCGATTATATCTGATTCACTTGGATCCGTTGAAGAACTCAATGGTTAAAGCGTTGGCGGCGAGTCACATTTCGTTTTCTGTCTGCGGTTGATGGGCTTTGATATGTTGATATGCGTAGAGTCCATTCTTATAGTTGGTTCGCAGTCACATTTCGTTTTCTGGCGGTTGATGGGCTTTGATATGTTGATACGCGTAGAGTCCATTCTTATAGTTTGGTTCGCATTTTTGTTTCGCATTTTTATGTGCTTGATAAAAGTCTCAATCAGAAATCAGTGTCGCCATGGCACGAGCACGGCATTACTTATCCAAGAAGCTGTGCCAGTTACCTGGAGCTAAGCCGAACCGCGGCAACAATAGGACTTCTTAGTCCTTCATCTCCCAGGCCCTAGACTCACGACAAGCTCCGATCAACCTGAACAGAAGTATGTAGAATTGAAGATATCTTATGGCATCCTCCAAGATGGAGTAGAAGTTATACATAGGTATTTACCAAGACCGAAAAAAAAAAGAATTAAAGAACCAGACGGAGTAGCATAGGCATGCATATCGGGCGCTAGATACATAGATATTTAACTCGTTCACTCACGATCCTTTTAGAAACTGATCAATTCCCGCTCTCAACTTCATTTTTTTCGATTCATTCGATCAAGCAGTCGGCTGCATTCCCCTCTCATTCCTAGTTTGACCCAAAGGCGGTAAGCCGTTAGTCTTGAGTTCTTGGTTGACTTCATCGAGGTGATCCATGAATCGTCCTTTGAGGTCATCCCACATCTTGGGTTCGTGTTCTATCAAATTTTCCGTTGGTTAACACGAACTCGACGATAAAGGGGAGAGAGAGAGAATGGAAACATACCATGAAGTTTCCCAGACTTGTTCATAGCAAAATCGGTGATAGTAAACATCATACTCGACTCGAACATGAAGGCTGTGACGTAAAGTCAAAGGCATCACACGTTAACAAGGAAACGGTGCTCAAAAAACTCTCTGAACGACCAACTTACCCATCGTGCCCTCATGGACCCTCATAGGCTGAAGATCAGCTGAGGTCGCTTTCGACCATTCTTCATAAGAAACTGTAAATCAAAACAGACGGTCAAGTCGAGTGACATATGCGATAGTCAGCAGTCGGTATATTTATCCAGTCCTCGAAAAAAGACCCACCTCCATGAGGAGTAAACCCGTTCTCATAACTTGCAGCACCAGGAATGAATCCGTCACTCCTTCCACCATAGACACCGTAGATGAGACCCATGAACTCTGTGGCAGAGTTTCTGTGATAATACTAGAATACCATGAAAAGGAAAGAGCAAAAGTCAGTTCAATGTCTCAACGATTCTCCATTGAAGTCATAACCAGCACAAAACGAAGAACGAGAGAGAAAATACAACGATGAGCCGCATTGGAAGAGAGGCCCCCGAGAGCGTTCTAACGTTTCTATCGATATCTCCGGTTAGAGGCGCACACTAAAATGTCGGGCGCCGCACAGAACACAAAACAAATCTGATCAAATCGTATCACGCATGACACAAATTCAACAAAACCAAAGAGCGCTTCCGTTTACTCCAAGGAAAAAACCCAGTCCAAAAGATGAGGAAAACAAACTCACCGGCGGCCTAAAGGTATTCATAGCAACATCCCATCTCGGACTAAAGATAAGGAAATCCGCGAGAGGAATGCCTGGAGTTTTGGATTTGGCTGTGAGGACGCAAAAGATCGAAGGATCGATGTGGTCTTTGGAGATGGAACCGACGTTGACGAATTTTTCGAGGGCGTATTTGTATGGGAGGTAACTTGGAATAGAAAAAGAGGGGTGGGTTTAGGAGTGAGTTTTTTTCTCGGAAATGAATCGGATCCGAGTAGGAAGGAAGTGGAAAAAAAAAGAAAAGAAAATTAGATTACTCACTTTCCGTGCCAGGCAACGACGTCGAACGGGGTATGTCCTTGGTGGCAAGCATGGAGTTGGCCCATGACTCTAGAAAAAGAAGGAAGAAGGTCAGAGAGCCCGTTCTCAGATACATAAATAATTAGTGGGAATAGGAAGCCACTGACTTGTATACGACTGTAATTAAACAGATACATCAATCAGCACACGACAGATTGAAATGATGCTAGACAGAAAAAACTCGCCTTCCCAAGGACTTTGATCAATATCAAAGCTGGCAACAGGATGTTCGAAATCCCTAGGATTAGCCAGACCGTGTCCTCCGAGAGGCCCGAGCTCAGGAAGCGTGTAGTGGGAGCCGTAAATCTCTTGGATATCTATTGGAAGTAGGTAAGCAATAAGGATGTTTGGATACAGATACGGAAGAGAAGGAAGGGGTACGTACATCCGCGAGACGGTCCGTCAGGCAACGTAACTTTGAACTTCATACCTCTCTGAATGACCAGTAATTCTCCGGGACGAACCATTAGTCTGGAAGTGATGTCATGGAAAAGTGAATAAGATCCTTCATAAGCGAAACTGCGTCGCGCGAAGTAAAGCACCCTACCTCCCAAACTCAGTCTGAACATCCAATCTTCCTTGCTGCGGCAGAATTAACATATCCCCATCCGAATCGACAAATGCCCTCTTGTCCATACTCTTGTTGGCGACGTAAATATGAATTGCAAGACCCTCGCGCAACGTCGGGTCACCGTTGCCGGCCATCGTTTTCAAACCATCGATAAAGTCGACTTGTTTGGAATCGTCTGGCAAGTCGAGAGGGTGCCAAGCGAGTTGAGTAGGAGAGATATGGACTTTGGGATTGATTGGGAGGAAGTTGGATTCCAACTGAGAGACGGCCAGCGGTAAAAAAAAAAGTCAGTCAGCAAATGTCCCGCAAAAAAAAAAAACCGGTCATATGAGCGTACGTCGGGATTATCTGCAAGTCTAGTGAAACCTTCGTGCGCCACGGAAGGACGAATACGGTATAGCCAGCTAAACAAGATATTTAAACACAGTACCCGAGGAGTGCGGCGCCCACTTACGCATTCAAATTCTCATGTCTGGGTGATACGAAGGAAGCTCCGGTCATCTACAGATCACCAGGACGGATTAGGACAAGAGCGCAAATGTGAAACGAAACAGCCGACGACGAACCCCCTCAGTGTAAAGCTCAAACTTGTTCTTCTGGGGCATATTCTGACCCTCAGGAAGGGTACCTGGGCTGTCGCAAGATGTCAGATAGAAGTGTTATAAACCCAGTAGAGAGGTGCACGCACATAGCCTCGCTGGCAAACCTATTCCCAAATCCAACTTGATAAGAGTAAGGATCCTTTTCGGTCGTCTTAGTCGACCACGCGCCTGTTGCAGACGCGGCAAAAGTGTTGTCTGGCATTGCAGAGTTGAGTTGCTAGTGCTGCGGTTTGGTGTTGGTGGTAGAAGGTCAAGAAGAGGATGATGATATGGAACCAAGGAGCTTTTATCCGTGTCTCTTAAGTATTGTTCCAAGCGTCGCCGTCATATTACCAAAGGTCCGAGTCGATGAGAGAAGTCTTCCATCTGTGCCCAACTAAATGATTCCGAAAGAAAGGAGTGGCAGATCGCAAGGGTATTTTGGGCTCATTTTGGAATCCATCGTCATTAGTTGTATTGATCGGTAAACAATGTTCTGAGAAAAACCTTCCCGGAGGGTTCAAGAACGATAGATGGTCGGCCTGGAACTGTTCTCGTGAGTGGACACATGAGGCCTAGCATAGCCTAACCACTCGGCCGCCTTGGTTGTGGTCAAAACAAACGGAGCGCTTTTGTTTGTTTACATTCTTTTCCAAACCTATACAATTCTTTTAATTTATGCGTACCTTTCTTCTCAACTCCCATCATCCCTACCTAACCTGACGCCTTTTTACCCTGTACCGGTCAATCTCATAGAGATACGGGCCCCGTATCGATAGGCCGCATAACATCCTCTGCTCGTCGTCCTCAAACATGGTCTCATTTAACGAGGTTTTTTATACTTGCTTACCTGGCAGTACTTCAACTCATCTCTCGAATCGTGATTGGAATGATTCTGATATGTACAGCCTATGGCTACCAGTTCTCACATCAAAAGGCCGTTATCTGGGCTATAAATCCCGTATTGGCTCTCTGAATAGAGCCCGCTTCTCTTCGTATTTGCTTTATGGCGGTCTTTCTAGAATCTTCAATTACTACAAACTAGCTTCTCAAGACTTCCGGATAGCAACACCATCCAGAACGCAGGATGGTGGACGCGCAGTTTCAAGTCAGCTCATAGCCATTTTTGTGGATCAATGTCAACACATCTTGGTATGTATTCACGAAGTCAGCTCATAGCTATTTCTGTGGATTAATGTCAACACATCTTGATATGTACTCACGAAGTCAGCTCATAGCTATTTCTGTGGATCAATGTCAACACATCTTGATATGTACTCACGCTCATCAAAAAGAAGTTGGTACGGAAAGATGAAATCAAAGCTTCACCTAGGCCTGTCTAGATCTCCAAAAAATATCCTTTTTGGGTGTGTGTTCTTTTACTAAAATATCATCACATCATTGTTCCTATCTCCTGTATTATGGAGATACCCGAATTTGCGTCGGTGGAAGATGTCCAAGCTCAGAAACAAAGCGGGACATCGAACAAACGATACTTGGAACAATGTCATCTTTGTCAATAGCTACCTCGATTACCAATATGCCACCCCCCAAACAAGGCAATTTTGTCCGTCCTCGAGTGTCTCTTGAGCCACTCACAAGCCTTTTCTGACCGACAAGTCCCTATGTCAATATCCCATTGTCCCAAAGAACAGGACATATATCAAGCGAAGAACCGGCGGTCGATGCTCTTCAACAACCTCTAGATTCTTTCCCCCTTGCCAGTATATCCAAGACCAACACGTTCGCACTGGTTTGCAGCGTACTTTAATCTACTCTCGATCTCTACACACTTTCTCTTCTGAATTATCGATACCAATCAAAACTCGAAAAAAAGAAAAAAATGCAATCTCATTGCTCTAGCCAAGAAGACGGGACCGGCTACTCGCCTACCTCTCCACCTCACGAAGACGATTTTGTCGAAATGGCTCACCGCACAATCAAGGAATGGGAAGCAGAGGGTGTTTTCGGTCCACAAGTCTGTCGCAGTCTTATTTCAGTTTATCCATTATTTCTCTGACCCATATATTTTTCTTTTCTTTTCTACTCTTTTGTTTTTGGTTTCTCACAGAACTCTTCAATCCTCCCTTCAACCGAAAACGATCCCATCTGGGGTTGTCTAGGTCCTTCTCTCCGACCAAAAGCGTACGACTACGACCCCAACGATCCTTATTTCGACCAACCCGCTCCTCAGACTTACATCGACCGTTTCTATGCGCCTACGGGAATATACGGTTCCAAGAGCGATTGGAAGAACTTGGTCTGGACTGAACAAGAGCGAGAAATGCCTTTGTATGGGTGTTTACAAGACATTGAAGGAAAGACTTTCTATGACAATCCCATCGAGGTCGAAGAGAAAAAGCCTGTCAGGGGTCGGGGCAGGGCTAGGGCCGGGACTGCTAGTCCTAACAAGCGCGGCGCTGCCACTAGTCCCAACAAGCGTGGTGCTGCTGCTAGTCCCAACAAACGCGGTGCTGCTGCTAGTCCCACCAAGCGCGGTGCTACCACCAGTCGTGCAGTCAAGAAAGAAGCCCTAGAATCGTTCTCCGAATCCCCTACACCGGTGGCATCGAGCTCCAGGTCAAGGTCGGCCTCGCCCACGAAGAGGAAGGCAGCTAGTAGTCCGGTTTCGCGTGCGACTGGACGTCGAAGCAGGAACCCTGTGAAAGCTCGAACGACTGCGAACCCTTACCCCCTGTTCAAGGAATCACTGTTGAAGGTGTCTCATACGGCTTCTTTTTCAGAGGCTTCTTCCTCGAGGATCTAGATTGTAGCTCCGAGCGCGGAGGGAGTGTGTCCACTGGATCTTGCTCATCTTTTTTTGATACATCGTCATTTCTGACATACTTGTGCCCTTTATCAGGTCAGAACTTCTCCCGTGAGGGTCTTGATGTAACGAGCTCACCTCAATTGCCTCAATTGTTATTTCATCACGTTCCTTAATTCTGAATTCCTTTAACACACAATTCGTCATGATTCTGGATCTATTTCACCATTTCCTTCCATCTTTCTGGTGCATTATTATATCTACGCTCCACATCCATACATATAAGTACAATAAACAACTATTTAGCCTTTTTGACTCGCGCAGTCAATAAATAACCCTTTGCATCTAATTTCACTAGCATCACCAAAAAGCCCGTGTTGTTCTACAGGAGAGAAAACTGGTTGATCATGATAACAGTTCGACTAGAATCATCCAGTCATGAGTGATTAATGACGATCCCCTGTGCCCTATCGATTTTATAAACGTTCACCTCACCTTCAAAGATCTTCACAAACTTTAACGCACAGGCCTTGGCTTTAGACGCCATAGATATTTGACGGATCTTCGTCACTATAAGGTCCGCGGACCACTACTCAACCAACTCCAATCGTCAAGTTCCGTGAGTTTAGCCAGTGAAGAACCGACCGCGATGGCCGTTCGTTATATTACAAAGCGCAGGAGGAAGCCATATTAGTACAGAGCGCGAGGGGAAGCCATATTGCAAAGCGCGAGAGGAAGCCGGAATGGCTGTACATATACTAGTAATCACAGGGAGGGAAACATAAGGGTGGGTAACGACGAAAAACTGATACGAGAGAACGAGAGAGTAACTAGGTTTAACATATAGCTCAAAACATAGAACCAACTTTCATACCTGATACGAGAGAACGAGAGAGTAAGTAAGGAAAAAAGGAACAGCGCTAATCGTCAGTATATAAGAAACAAAAACTCAGCAGTGAACGATGAATCAAGAAATTGTGCGAGCCAATGAAAAGAAAAGCACAGCAAACAGAAATAAAAAAGGTTTAGAGCAGGTAGACCCGGAGTCACTTGTTGACCTGCGAAAAAGGAAAGGCTTCACTTGTAGACCTAGTCGGGCGGACCGACGTTAGGTGGAAGCACCGCTTTCTCCGCTTCATTTATAGACCTAGTCGGATGGACCGACGGTAGGCAAAAGCGCGAGAAAGGAAGGAAAGTTGAACTAAACTCTCCTCTCCGATTAGTCTTGCGTAAACAAATGTTTAAGCCCGAATAATCGAAGCGCTCAAGTAATAGAGTCCAGCTTCGACCCTCGATTAATCGACACGTTGAAAGAAGCCAAGAAGTAGGCATCGGATCGGGTCTAAGCGTCATAGTGGCGCGGCCCGTTATATGCGTACACGGTTCGATAAGATGATCTATTTATCGAGCTGTCGGACGATTAATTCCCGCAGGTGAAAACTAGTGCACAGTATTGTATCATGTACATCTCAGTATGGACGTGTCAATGACACGAGAATAGATAGAGACTTAGATACACGAAGCCACCGCAAATTAGACAGCAAATGGCGAGAATTCGACACCCGCCAGAGCTGACGAATGTAGCTGTACGAGAGAGAAAAGAGAAGATCTGGCGAGGATAAACTTTTAGAACTGGCCCCAGTGCTGTTAGACATAATCGTAACATTGCGGAAAAAAGGTTTGTGTGAAAGAGACATAAAAGAGAGGGAGAATAGTACGTGGAGAAAGAAAGTGAACGAAGGAGAGTGTTGAAAGATAGTGGAATTACAAAGCGCTGGTAGACGGCGATACTTGTCAACCTAGGAGTTAGTATGAAAGAAAGATAAAAGAGGGGGAAAGTAATACGTGGAAGAAAGTGAACGAAAGAGTGTGTTGAAAAACAAAGCGCCAGTGGTAGTTGTCAAGTCGGGAGTTAGTATGAGAGAAAGATAAAGAGGGGAAAAGTAGTACGTGGAGAAAGAAAGTGAACGAAGGAGTGTGTTGAATGTAGAATTACAAAGCGCTTATAGACGGCGATACTACTTGTCAACTAGGAGTTAGTATGAAAGATAGACAAAAGAGGGGAAAAGTAATACGTGGAAAAAGAAAGTGAACGAAGGAGTGTATCGAAAGATTGTAGAAGTAAAAGGCGTCGGTAGACAGTTGTACTTGTCAACCTAGGAGTTGGTATGAAAGAAAGATAAAAGAGGAGAAAAGCAGTACGTGGAAAAAGAAAGTGAATGAAGGAGAGTGTTGAAAGATAGTAGAACTATAAAGCGCTGGTAGACGGCGATACTTGTCAGCCTAGGAGTGTGGGGAGTCGTCTATCGGACGTGGGCGATACGGGCTGGCGCTGAAGGTCGATGAAGAACTGTGCGCTGAGCAGTACCAGGTAGTCCATTATTGTCAAGGTAAGGAGTGCATGATGCTGAGCCTTCGTCAGTTGATAAGGAGGGATCCGGCCGCGGACAGGTTTTGATGACGTTAAGGGCGCTATATCTAGCGGGATAGAAAGAAAGCCTGACCGGCTGACTGGCCAAACGACTCGGAGTCTGTCCTAGTCTCCCCTAGGCCGACTCCGAGCTAGCAGGCTAGCTTCTCTAGAGTCTGCTATTCTAAAAGACACGCCGCGTCATCAGGACCTCGCTTAGCATTTCCATAAAAGGTATTAACCCTTTGGGGATAGAGTCATGTGTGCCGTGTACATCACAGAGCCAGAAGCACAGAGCTCGTATAAACCAACGCCGTTTCGTGTTCAAACGTTCATGCCCAGTGAAAATCAACACTGAGAAAATCTGCAATAAGTGGTGAAAATCTGATGCAAATATGCAAGAATCTGCGCCGCGTTGGGTAGGCTGTTCAAAATCTGAGAAAATCTGAGAGCAAATCTGAGTTTCAAGATGACGCGTCAGAGTCATTTTTTCGATCCTTTCCTAAATAACGAGAATTCTAAAATTTCTTGACATGACTTGGGATCAGAAATTTCTTCGACGTATCATAAATATCAACGTCACATTCAGCATCGACTATAAACTCACTTCTGCGAGTGCTTTTCCTCTCGTGACACGACCTCCAAATTTAACTTGAAATTTTCTGTTCACTACACGACCACGTGATCTCACTATATGCTATCACGAGACGTGTAGTACCGGTATATATTGAGACTTCCCTCGTTCCCTTCGTTCCTTTCGTTCCTTCGTCTCTCTCTCTCTCTCTCGTCTCTTGTCTCCCCGCTCTAGAGATCTCCTCCCCTTTCTCAGATCACATTCAACGCGCTCGAGTTCTATATCTATTCCCGCTCGTGATGGGTGGAGGAGCCGGAGGTGCGGAGCAGGGTTCTTTCCCATCACTGTGAGTGTAACTTTATTCTTCGCCGTACCTGAATATATGCGCGGTTTCTGTCGAGTCCCGCCTAGGTCGAGTCTGGCATGCAAGGACCGAGTCACTATATGCGCAATTTCTGTCGAACTGAGTCCCGCATAGAAGGTACGAGCTATCTCTAACAAGAGTCCCCGGTACAGGTACAGGAGAGAATAGAACCCATCACTGTGAGTATAACCGTATTTTTCGCCGTTGGATTCCATTGAGAACTTTGTTTTTAGCTCAATATATGCGCAGTTTTCATTGAGTCCCCTGTACAAGGTATGTCAGTCATTGTCGACGCGTCTATTCTATTTCATCGCAGCAGATTTGTGGAGTCTGCGGTGAGTCGGTAACTTTTCTTAGTTCCTATGGAGATAATTGACGAACTTCTTTGTTTTACTTGTCCTAGACGATTGGACTGCCGTTTATGTATCGGAAGGCAGTTAAAACGGCTTAGTAGATAGGCGTATTGTACAATTATTTACGATGTAATTCAGAAGTCAGATATATGGATTAATAAAGCAGAAATTCGCAGAAATTTGCAGAATAGTGAGGTCAATTTCTACATTCAATTCTCAAGCAGATTTCCTCATATTTCAGCAGAAAATCTACAAAATGCACGGGATTCTTTTTTTAGTTGATTTTTGGTGATCAGAAAATCGCAGTAAAGGGCTCATAAGTTGCAAAAATCTGCAAAGATCTGACTGATTTTGGCGCGACGCGCACATGCTCATATTCTTGCAGATTTCTGCAGATTTTCTCAGTGTTGATTTTCACTGGGGTTCATGTACTGTATGAATATTCTTCTCTAATCTACTATATTAGACCGCATCTGCAACGGGAAAAATGACTTTTGTTCTGAGCTTAGAAACATTTTGTTTTTAAATAAGAAACGTCCCGTTTGTAGCTTAAAAATGTCTGGTCCCACTTACGCTCCAACAAAGAAAATCCGTGACAGCATAATCAAGAAATCACTATTACTACTAATCCTGCCTCATAAGTTGTCAAATACGTGCGCTGATTAGTCCGGTGGGGTCCCAAACCAGATATTGCAGGGCACCGTCGAGCCAACGAAGGAGTTTCATTCGCAATATAGAACGCGACGAGTTCTGGGGTATCCATGTTAGCAAATGTACATTTTAACTTTTATCTGTAGCCCCACTTTTCATTTTTCTTTAGCCCCATTTCTGTTTTTCTTTAGCCCCATTTTCATTTTTTATTAGCGGGGCCGTCATTTTTCCCGTTGCAGATGCGGTCTATTATCCCTTCCGACCTATTCATGAACTCGTCTTCTCATTTCACTACTCCGAGAACCACTATTCCCCAGCAAAACTGCCCAGAATGTGCCAGTGCATCCTCCAAACTTCACATCTCCAGTTTCAGGACATCCTACCTCGGTTTATGCCTTCGATAATCAAGAGAACTGCACATCGGCCTTCTTTCATGTCACTTCTAGTGATTGAGCCCCCCAAAAAGTATGTCTTTGCCCGGAAAAGGACTCTCGAGGTTTGGTACACGCGCGACGCGACTGAAATTAATTAACTTTTTTTTGCTTTATAATACATTATACACACTCGTGATAAAAACGTGATGTCTAAGCGAGCTATGGTAAGACCTGGCAATTTTGATCAGACTAAATCTGTCACGGTTGCACTCGTTTGACGTCTTCGAGCTCCTGATCCAGTTACATTGGACTCGAGAATCCACGGGGACGTCGTGGAAGGTGAAGCAGGGCTGTGTTCGGGATTATGGACTGGTGTCCGAGTCGCTGGCCCCCATGACCCCACCGTCGACTGTCCATGCATCGGCGTTTGAAATTGCAACGTGTGCGCACGCTCCAAAGATGCTAGTCCCTCCGTTATGTGAGACTCTGGGGTCCATGGAGATGGATTGGAAGGTGAAGTAAGACCGCTGTCGCGACGATGGACTTCAGAGGAGGAAAATCTTATCGGCTCTGGGATTCTCATTCCCCCCGGCTGTTGGGGCCAATGGTGGGAGGGGGTTGTTGGTGTGGTTGAGCTGGAACCGTGTCTTGATCCGGGGTTCACCATATCAGAGAGAGGGATACTGTGTTCTGGTCCGTTCAATGCACCCCCCTCCCCTGCTTGACGAGAGCTAGGTGAAATGGCGCCACATGAAAAACTTGCAAACGTAGACAAGTAATGAGCACCATGGATTATAAAAAAAAAAACAGAAAGATGACACACAAGGCTATCAGCATTTTGAAGCACCAAAATCCGTCACTTCTGTAGGTCTCCCTTGCCTTCTCAGAGTCTTGGACTGGATCATTTGCCAGTGGGGTTGGGTCAGCCAATGCCTGTTGGGCAGTGAGCTGAATCTGAGGAGATGGGGGTTGCTCGTGAACAAAATTGCCAGGTAGACGCTGGTGCGCTCGCGTGATCTGTACTGGATCAAAACTGTAGTAATAGTTGATTGTGATGTTTTGATTTCCCCCCACAGTATTCAGCTCAGAACCCCTGGCGTCTAGGCGAGCGTGATTGAATAGAGTCCTGGGTTGGTACAAGTGAGTTGCATATGGCATCTCCGAGGTCGAACCTAGAGGACGTCTCATTCGATACTTTGCTAACTCGATAGCGAATTGTAGGCTGGAAGACTCGGTTATAATCTCGTTCAGGAGCTTGCTGGCCTACAAGATAAGACGAATGAGCATTCGTTGGACATTATGAAAGATCAGACCAACCATTTTACATCGTAAAAGGTCTTTTACTGGCAGGTATCCCAATATCACACGGATTATCTCAACTGGAGTGACAAAGAGGAGTGATGATGGGGACTGCGACATAGCCAGATCGTATACGTTTCGCTCCAAAGAGACACAGTCGTGGATCTCGATGCCGGGAAACTATTCCCAAAAAACTAGTAGTATCGACACTGAACAAGAGAGGTACGGTCGACTCCCGGGGATGACAGTCAAGAGGAGAGAGGCGCTGAAAATCTATGTCAGAGACTCTTCCATCAATTAGTTTTTGCACAACTCCTCTAAGATACAGTGACGGCGGAAAAAGTATGACATGTGGCCGCTATACCGAGACCTTCTGCTGTTGACCGTTCTCCGTATACTTATGCAATTTACCCAGTTTTTGATATTATCATCAATATGGTAAGAAACGTACATTGCAAAAGTTTCGAAAAATCAACGTTCAACGGCCGTTGCAGTATTATCCGCAGAACATGCAGATTACGAGGCCGACTGAAAGGAGGAATCGTCTTTACACACTTTTTGCCTCGGTCACCGATGTGGTCTTGTTTGTCAAGACCTTTATTACCAATTAGGCGTCGGAAGCTCCGGCTTCTTTCACCCGAGTTTGCTTTTTTCTCTCTGGTAACAGTTGATGCATTGATGGGCCATTCCAGGCCTCGTACTCACCACGCTTGCGGTGGCCACTTAACTTCATCGTCTTTACACGCAACTTTTTGCCTCGGTCGGTCACCGATGTGGTCTTGTTTGTCAAGACTTTCCAGTTGATGTGGTCCCGTTTCGATCAGAAGCCTCTGATTTACTCGTTACAGCTGCATGATGGGCTGTTCTAGGCCTCGTACTTGCCACGCTTGCGGTGGCCCACTTGACTTCATTAGTACCGTAACTAGCGCCGGGACGGATAACATGTGAATAAATCAGTTACGTGTGTGAGATGACGGTTGGGAGTTTGATACTTGTTTTACTCCCTAATGTCCTTTTCGAGTCTTGTCAACCTTTCATACTCATCTGACCCCCACTCCCAAATCTGTTGTGAAAGCTAATCATTACCTGTCCAGGCCTCAACCTTCACCCTCATTGTGGTACTCACCCGAATTCGAGGTATCTCAAGACTTGGTACATCCATCACCAGCATCTAAACCCACAATTTCCCATATGGATTGTATTTTTATCTTTTTACTTTGACTCAAGCATGCGGATGTTGTCTAGGACGATAAAACACGGGTTGTCAGCACGAAAGTGTGTACTATTCCTTCCAAACTGTATGGTGCACAACTCATTGTTTCTTTTTCACAGACTTATAATTGTGCTGGTACTTAGTGGTCGCACTTCCCTGGAGTCTGTAAATTTCACAATATCTCCTCATTGGCCTCCAACGTTAACACTTACCTGCTTCTCACAAACATCTATCCTCACATCAGGAAAAAGTCCCCTAGGCCAAAGACTGTCAAAGTCAACCATGGCTTTAGGGTCAAATTGAGGGTGTGCCATGGCTGATTTAAAGTGCCATAGCTATAATTTTTCAGTCCTGAGACTGCTCCAGGAGTGTCTAGGAGTGTCCCAGGAGTGTCCCAGGAGTGTCTCAGGAGTGTCCAAGAGTGTCCCAGGAGTGTCTCAGGACTGACAATTTATGGCCATGGCACTTAAAATCAGCCATGGCACCCGCTCAATTTGACCCTAAAGCCATGGTTGACTTTGACAGTCTTTGGCCTAGGGGACTTTTTCCTGATGCATGTCAAGAATTACCGTAACTTATGTCTAGTGGACTTAAATGACTTGTTTAGTAGTTCTTCGGGTTCATCTTTTTGTTGAGCTTCCCTATTGCCCCCGAAGCATAAAAGACCTCATGAAGTATCTTAAAACTTCAAATTACTTGTCAAAAAGAGAAGATTTACTGTTAGTTCCAACTTGCGAGACGTTCAAGGCATCAAGTTTGACTATTCTACCACATAAATGACCGGGCGTGGCCCAGACCCCGGTTTTTGCAGAGAATGGACACCTTCTCGGAAAATATTCAACATGCTGGCCCGACGAGTCGAAAAAATATCAGTCGCACATATGACCAACTTTAAACATCGTTCTAACTTCTGACAGCTTTTTCTCGGTGTTTGGTCTCTTAGTTTTTGTAGACAGGTCAAAGGTCCACTACCCGGTAAGGACTGTACAAGCAATTTCATCTCAGAATTGTCCTCATATTTTACTGAAGATATTCCATCTGTTTGAATTACCATCATTTTACCAGAATTATATGCACAGATTGTGATTATGGTAATACTTGCTCGACCCCCGGATGCCCGCTCAAATGGATAAATAAAAAAAAAGTGATTGATACTAGTAAATTAAACTAACTCAAAGATTGCTACGAATAATACAAACCTAAAGCTCCCAAAAAAAATTTGCTGTAACCCTTTTTTCTCCCCATTGGCCTTACAAACGTTCCATTGGACAACTCTACCATTTTCAGTTCCTAAATCCAATAGCCATTCCACTCTCACTTTGAATCAATATATTATTGGTGGCCAATAATCAATTTGATGACGAGTCTACACGGCTCATGTTAGCCTAAGATATGGAAACTGGTTTAACTACTACATGATAACAGAATGACTAGGAGCACAGTTAAGAGTATAGTTCTTTTGACTTGCCCACATTCCTGACGCGAAACATCTTTCTCTCTCCAAGCCTCGGAGAATTGGACTCCCCATACCTGTGCCCTTCGTCAAGGTCAGAACTTCTCCCGCGAGGGTTTTGATACAAGTTTTGAATGATTATACGTACAACACCTCCGTTGTTTCATCACGTTCCTTTATTCTGGATTTCTGTAACACAATTCGTCGTCATTCTGGATCTATTTCACCATTTCCTTCTATCTTTCTGGTGCGATTATATCTATTCTCCACATTCATACAAGTACAATAAACAACATATCCTTACTATCTAGGCGATTATATCTATTCTCCACATTCATACAAGTACAATAAACAACATATCCTTACTATCTAGCCTTTTGACTCTTGACTCGTGCAGTCAATATGTAATAAGTAATAACCCTTTGCATTTAATTTCGTCAGTCGAAACTTACAGGTTTGATCACTATGTACATGATGACAGTTCGACTAGAAGCATCATGATTCTTTTGACTTATCCAGTCATTAGTGATTAATGACGGCCCTCCGTGCCCCATCAACATTCACCTCACTTCCAAGATCGTTACAAACTTTAACGTACTCTACAAGCCTTCATAATCTAGACGCCATGACAGATCTTCGTCACTATAAGGTCCGCGAACCACTACTCAACCAACTAGAATTGAAGCGCTCAAGTAATAATAGAGTCTAGCTTCGATTCTCGATCAACAGTCGACACGTTGAAGACAATCTATGAATTCAAGAGAAGCTAAGAAGTATGCTAATTATCTGGACCTCGGGTCCGGCATAAGCGTTATAGTACAATACGTACACGTTACGATAAAACAACCTATCTAGCAGCTTTCAAGCAGAGAGTTAAGCTCCAGTAGCTAATCAGTATAGACGAGTCAATGACATGATCATGATAATAAAAAAAGTGAATGTACGAAGCCAGCATCGATGAAACAGCGAATGGCAGGCGTGCTACACCAGCCAGAGCTGACAACGCGCCGTACGAGAAAGAAAGACAGGTAAAGAGGAGCCGACTTGGAGAAAGAAGAAGAGATAAACTCGAAGAAGGCCCAGGTGCTGATAGGCATAATCGCAAAGCGCTGACAAAAAGGTTTGCGTCCAAGAAAGACAAAAGAGAGGCAGAGTAGTATGTGGAGAATGAAGGTGAGCTAAGAAGAGTGAAGGAAGGGTAGTGAGGTGCAAAGAAAGAGGCAGAGTAGTATGTGGAGAAAGAAGGTGAGCTAAGAAGAGTGACGGAAGGGTAGTGAGGTTACAAGGCCCCGGTAGAGCTACAGGGGAAGTGTCTGAAGTCTTTGAGTAGACGAGAGCAGCCTGAGCCAGGGCCACAAGGATTAAGGACGAAATGCTGATGTTGAACGCTAATCGTAACGGAGTTATTGTCGTGGCGGGAGTCGACGTTGCCGAACCATCATCAGTCAATGATGAACGGGTACCGTCAACGTTCGACTCTGGAGAACAGGTAAAGGAGATTGGGAAACTGATTGAACGAGGTGATCATTGAAGATCTCCGAAGCTATCAAGACGGATGTCGGCACTCCCAATGTCAACGCCGTCCGTGTGGCATCGGAGGCGGCGAAAGATGCAACAACGACTCATCAGTGGGGAGAGATAGTATGTCGAAGTGCAGACGTCTTAACATTCACCTGAGCTCTAGTGTCAAAGTGAAATGAGTCATATCTGTTGGGGGACAGGGAAGGAAAGATGAGCCAGCCGAACAAGTGAATCCGTCGCAGACCTCTGAAGTGTTGTTGACGCGGGTGTCGCTGTTCCTCCCGATGCTGCCGGTGCCGCCGACTGCTGCAGTATCGGGGTTGGAAATGGCAATGTGTGTGCACGAGAGGGCAAAGCAGGATAATGGTAGACTTCAGGGGAAGGGAATGTTATCGGTTCTGGCATCCCTATCTCCCCTGACTCATAGCCTGGAGAGTCTGAAGTCACTGGGGTGGCCGTACCGGGACCGTAGCCTAGGTTCGCTATAACATGGAGAGGAATACTCTGTCGAGATCCGTCTGGTGTATCTGCCTCTCCTGATCCACGACGTTGACGAGAGCTTCGGACCAAATTGGCGCCACACAACGAAAATCTTTGCCAGTGGAAGGGTAGTAGAAAAGGGATAAGTGCTACAAGTTCCAAACGAGTCAAAAGATGGTACACACAATTTTTTCAGCAACCTAAAGAACTGACGTCCAGTACTTTTGAAGATCCCTCTTGGTTTCTCTAACTTTTGAGCTGTCGAGATTGTGTCGGGCAATGTCTGTTGGCTGGTAGGCTGAGCATGGGAGAGGAGAGAGGTAGAATGGGATGGACGCCCAATTGCTTGCGTGGCATGTCCTTGATTAAGACTAGAGCTGCTGCTGTTGACGTTGATATAGAAATGGAAATGATTGACAGCCCCAGTATTGACAGTGATGTTCTGATTCCCGTTCACTGCATTAAAATTGGCACCTCTAGCGTCTACATGGTGAGCGCCATGGAGTGTCTCTAATGCAGAATGAGTATTGACACAATAGGGTAGGGTTGTGGACCTACGCATGGAGTCAAAATGACCTTGAATGAAAGCCCAGAAATATGGAAGGAGCGAGACCCAAAACAAAAAGAGAGGAAGGGAGGGTGGCAGTGACCAACCACCGGGCAGATTTATATAATTCTAGCCTCAAAGACCGGCCGTCGTCGGATCCTCCTGGGTGTTCACTGACTCATGAGTACTGCATGAGCATTAATGTTATCAGTTCTCAAACCCCTTTGAGGTGACGGACTGAAGGTAGAGGTGAAAAAGAAACAATAAAGCTGGGATGTGTACTCGTGTCCTTGTTCAAGTACTTCTATACCAATCACTACAGCTGACTTTGATTTTTTTTTCCGATCTTCCTCTCGAGCTCAATCAAAAGGGTTGAATAATTGAAAATCGTTGGATCTCCCGGATCCGGAGTTTACGTATAGGACTCATAAAAGGCGATGTTATTCCCATCTGGAAGGCCAGATGTCAGCACGCCAAGCTTTTGCTAATGTGCTGACGATTGTTTACATTGCAAGTCATTGGCTTCTCACTCGGCCCGACCATCATGACCTATAGGTGGTCAAGGTGGTCAATGACGAGTCTACACGGCTTAGCCTGGAAACTGGGTTTAAGGATGTACACGGGTATACCCCTGGGTCTCATGATCACACACCGTACCCTTACCCGTAAAACCCGAGACCCTCATGATTCCGGGTAGATACC